>JAPTYR010000018.1:34690621-34703695 GCA_029814505.1 Siphamia roseigaster | reverse complement strand
CCCAACCCTTTTTGGCTTGTAACAACATTTTAACATCACAAATTTCTGATAATTCTAGACATTCAAAACATAGCCTTTTTAAAAATTAATTTGTGTTTGATCTTGTAATAGGTTTCTATACTTTGTTGCAAATAAATGTTAATTTTAGACAAATTTAGTCTATATAATGTATATTATTATGAATGGGGGCAGAAAAACCAGGTGTACATTACAGCACAAAGGGAGAATTTTATTCTCCTTGGTCAGGACAGGATTTACAAGGCTGACAATTAATAGTAAACAAACAATAATTCAAATTATGAATTATTAAAGACCTGCAGCATCGGAAACTGACCAAAATGAATATTTGACAGATAAACAGTACCACAGTGCTTCAGCTTCACATTCAGTTTGTCATGACTTTTATCGATTGTGATCGTCTCCGTCAACTCAATATTAGTAAGATTTTTTAAAATCAATTACTAGAAATGTCAGGCAAACCCATTTGAATTCCAGGTGAATGCAAGAGTGGTCCCGACCCCAAGGTTGAAAAACACTGGAATACAACCCGTCTGTTTGATATTTTATTACTCCAATATATTTACAATTAAACATTTATAGAATATAAATATAAGGGTCCTGTTCATGTACATAAATGTCCTTTGTTAAGTTTTAATACTGTCTTAAATAAGATTCATAAATAATATTTGTTGTCTTTACATCCATTGAAGTTTAGGAAAACCTTCATTCCTAAAAATGTGCCCCTCTGTTTGAGTATGACATCCTTCAGAGTCTTTTAATCCTCAAAGACCCACTGGTAACCAAAATTATCTATTGATATATGTTTAATAACTTCTGAACCTCTGAATTTATCATTGGAAAAGTTCAGGTAAAATGCATCTTTTCATGCTCATCATATATCACTCGTGTGGCTCCATAGTGAATGTGGAGATTTTTCTGTGACATTGATTCACCAGTAAAACCCATACAGATGTTTGTTTTTATGTGAAGTTATTGATATCTTTGATGAAAATGTGATTTTCTTCAGTTTTGTCTGTTTCTGAAATAATAACCCGTAACTTGCAACATCAAAATGATCAGTAAATTAAATATATGAAAATAACCAAATTTCACTGAAAAAATGCTAAATAGAGGATAATATTGTAATAAATGATGAGAAATCACTTACAAATAGTTAAAAAATGAGAGATTTATTTGGGAAATGCCACTATGGTAGCACTGGGTCTTTATGTGTTAGAATTTGAAACATATATTTACAGTGTCTCGCTTCCTTTCAGATGAAGTCCCTTTAACGTCAACCCCTGTGACAGCGTTTTACCACGGCTGCATGGAAATCACTGTCAACGGCCAACAACTGGACTTTGATGAGGCATTCAGCAAACATAACAGTATTAAATCCCATTCTTGTCCTCCCGTCACTGTTCCTGAGATTCATCCTGATGTACCTTACCTGCACAGAAAGTGACCTTAATTAACAAAATGATCACATTAAAAGTCCCACAGATTAGACAGTGTCCCACAGAGGCCACTTCTTGAAATACTTTGGTACAAGAAGTATAGAGCAGATGAGATAAGAGGAACGGAAGGTGATGAGAAAGAAGTGACTGAAAGTAGAGATACAAATGTAGTAATTGTCATTTTTCTCAGATAGGTTTATTGTGAGCTTTGCTTTATCTGTTTTCATCCATACAGTATTATATTTTTTTCTGTTTTGGGAGTCTTGGGTTTTTTTAGTGGGACACAACGACGATGGCTGGTTTGCTAGTGAGCTAGTCCAGAGTGAATTTGCTGGATGACGTAGTTGTAGCAGTCTGTTGCAATGAATCATATGATACCCAAAAGTAAAAAAGAGCTGAGCTCTGTAGCATGCATAAGAGATGGTTCACGAGTATGTATGTAGGAAAAAACAAATGGTCATTGTCGACCAGGCTCCAAGCGCACCTGTCTTTTTGTCCTAGTTGTTGAATTACATCGTCTTTTTTCATTAGTCTTGTGGAGGAAAAGGTACAGATTAAATAGTTACACATCTTAGTTGGTACATAGATTGTGGCAGTGAAAGAAAAAAGAGGAAGTGGAGAAATTTGTGGTGTGCATTGTCTTTTTATTCAAATGCTGCCTTCACAGATCATGAATTGGCTAATACCGTTTTATAGAAAGGCCACGAAATTGGTTTTAGAGATTAATCAGCACCAGTTGGATATTTTACAAACTCAGTATTGTCAGAACTCTGAGCTTGACTGAACTTTTACAGCTGGTTTGATTCACTTCCAGAATTGAAGATGAATTATTTTAATTTTGACATTCACTTCAACAGGTAGACTTTTGATTCTGAGGAAGTGAAAGAGAGTTGATTTCTGTCAGTTTTGACAGTTGGCCAACAACTTCTTTATGTAATGTTAATTTAATCTTGCCCACGTTTCAGGTAGAACCTCCACCTACAGTATAAACGTGGAGTGATTCATCTTGAATCATCTCCTGTTTAAGTTTTTATCCTTATCTTTAGCGTGCTCCTGGTTGTCCTTGTCCTGATGATTCATATTGTACATAAAACAAGACCTCTTTAATATATAAATTAAATGTAGTTGATCTTTGTTGTATGTTTATGTTTGTTTTAATAAAATGGTCAAAGCAACTGTAAATGCAGTGTGAGATTCTACATATTACACTTTTACACTTCATGTTCCAATGCATCACACATTATCTGAATTTCTTTACTGGTTGTGGAAATATAAAAGGTCAGAATGTCTACAGTGATACTGGTATTTTAAGGGAGACTTCAGGAACAGATAATTTACTAAACACATTTTTAGATTCTTTCCTTTGGCTTTATTTCCAGTACAAACCCCATCTGTTATTTACAAAATACTGTTTAATCCAAATCTGTTTCAAAACAGGTGATAGTCAAAGTACTGACTCTTCCTCCTCAAACTAGAATGTGAAATATATATGTTCTTACAACATGTCACACATCACTGAATATCATTTTAGTAGACTATTAAAAATGAATGAAACTGCAATATTGTAGGTCTTCTGGCACATACAGTACGTAAACAGATTTCTTAGTAATACCATTTATCATGAGACTTGTAACTCCAGCCGAATTATTGGTTCCCATTTTTGGTTCCCATTGTGTGATTACAAGCACGGGAAATGAAACAAAAAGTAAGAAAACTAGATCAAAGACCATTATTTCATGTTTTCCATGAAGTGGTTTATGAATGCTGAGACTTCAAAAACACAATCACTGAAAACCTAAGAAAAAAAAGCAATGGTATTAAAAATGAAACAAGTAAAATTGCTGCCATTGATTGTTTATGAGCAAATGTTCTATATTGTGACAAAATGCAGAGCTACTACATTTATCAATTATTAAAGAAGGCTTATACATGTTGACCGATGTTCAAAGTACTCTATGTGGACAAAAATAGTTTGAGATGTCATGATAAAAATATTCATGTCAGTTGCTGTCAATGGCTGTTATGATAAATGTCAGAAAAATAAATTTTATTTTTAATTCAAAGGTGGATTAAAGTGGGTGATAACTTTGGTTTAAATGGATGATTTATGACCAGGATATCATAAATAATTAAAAAATCTCAAGGTAGAGCATTTAAGGCAATTGTGATGATTGATAGACATATCCTATGGATATAGTAAAGTTTAACACCCCCCCCTTTTTTTTTTTTATTTTTAATTAACATTTTGCATGCAAAAAAAACAAACTGAATGCATTTTATATTTGTTTTAGGGTTAAAGACTGAATGTTTTTTTGTGAAGAAAAAAAAATCGGGTTTTCTTGTAGAATGCTCTTTCTGAATAGTAATATAGTCTATCAAAACAATGTATTGCTTATTGGGTGTCATTAGTAAATGGTATTCTACAAGAAAACTTCATGTTTTCTTAAAACATGCACTCTTTGATCATTGAAGTAGTGAAAAGACAAGTTTTCAACAACCTTAGTTGGTTATATAGAAAACAAGTGGTGCCAGACACAACAAACCCCGCTGGTTGCAAATGTTTTACCTGATTTGTCCTACTTCTTATCATTACAAAAATGCATTTCGATGACCTTGACCTTTGACCTAAATTCACCAAAATTTAATGGATTCTATCCTGTACCACCTGGCACCTTTCCTGAAAATCGAATCATGGAAATGGTTTAGTACTTTTTGTGTAAAGTTGCTGACAGAAAAACAAATAAATCGAACCAACAACAATACCCTGGCCTCCCCTTTAGGGGGCAGGGTAATAATAATAATAATAATAATAATAATACATATACAAGTTTTTACTCCTCCCTACCCCTTCAAGCACGTTTAATTTAATTTATTTGCATTTTTAATTTTGTTTTTCCCCTTTAGTTTACTTATCGATCTTTCATCACCGATATTTTGTTGGTTGATTTTGTTTAGATTTTACTGTCTACATGTTCAAAATAAAGATTTTAATCAATCAGTCAAAAAAGGGTGCTAATATAAAATATTCCATTAGCCTTCCAAATATGTAACCAGTTATTCAACTTTTTAAGTAATCTTTTTGTTATTTCTAAAAGTTAAATAAATAGATTAGCCTAGACTATAGCACGGATTAAAAGGACAAAACTAGCTAGCTACCTTACACAACATTAGCTTAAAGGGTGTTGTATCACTACACTCACAGTGATAATCACAATCACAGTATTGTGTGTGTTTTTTCGGTGCTGGGTCTTTGTGTATTCCTTCCTCCACAGTCCACACAAACAGCCGCGGTCACTCACACACTTACAGAGGGAGGGAGGGAGGGATGAGGGAGAGATGTCTGCATCAGTACAAACTCCTGCCTGCACTTTTCACAGCTACTCCCCCTCCTGAAGCAGCAGAACACCACAGGCGCACACACTGGGAACACACACGGCTCAAACACAGCGGGAAGCGGGTCGCAAAATAAAGTCCTGACCGCAATGGGTACAAGGTGAACCGCAGAGAGGACGGGGAGGGACGGTCGCTTCGTGTGCGTGTTGTGAGCGATATGCGGGACAAAAACACGACAGCGTAGCCTCGATTTAACATCAAAGACGTTCCGACCAACGGTCCGAAGTACCTGAATACCTGCAGTGTTTCGCACTAATATTAGCACGGCTCGGCTCCGGTGGCACTGACATTGAGGAAAGGGGAAACTCAGACACGGGGGGGTTAGATAGACTGCAAGACGGGACAAGAGAAAGTTTCTGAAGCTTGGCGCAGACACAGCGGTTCAACAATGCGGCTGACCCCGACTAAGTCCTTTTCATCGGCAGCCTTGCTAATCCTGCTGGTTGTCCGCTGGTCCGACAGCAGTAAGTAAACAATTACATGCTAGGTGGCTAGCTAGCAGGCTAAGTCCCTTTGACATTTATGCAGTGAATGATGAGACCTGCTTTAGTTGTGAACGTCATTAACGGTGCGTTAGCGGTTGATGTTTCGCAACCGCCTTTAAATGTTTTGGAGCCCAAGAATCAAAATATTGCTTAATTACAAAGTTGTTTGGCCGTCTCTTGCACATGTATGATCATTAATAAAAGTTTTGCCTTTCTATGTTCTAGTTTCATTGTCTCCCCAAGACGCAAACCAGTTTTTAAGCAGACACAGAAGAGCAAATCAAGTTTTCGAGGAGACGAAGCAAGGACACTTGGAAAGGGAGTGTGTAGAGGAAAGGTGCTCCAAGGAGGAGGCCAGAGAAGTCTTTGAGAACGACCCAGAGACAGTGAGTATATCAAACATACATAAAGTTATGTTTTTTGAGTGTAATGTTAAATGCTGACGGTCCTCAAATGCAGCACTAAACAGTCTAAAGTTTTTTGTGTTTACTAATAAAAACATTAATGCCAGATCAAAGGTTTAAGTAAAAAAAACTTCCGAACTAGCTTTTGTTATTTAACATAAGCCTTCCAGGGTGGTTGTTTACATCAGGTTCATATTGACTCCAAACTGATGACTGTAAATGTCACTGTAGACTAACGATTCATTGTCTGGGCTGAGGTTCATGCTCCAGTAAGTTCACAGCCCTGATAGTTATTGCACATATCACAGTATTTCCATGTCAAGGTCTTGGCATCTTTTCATCTCTTTTTTTTTTGTTTGTTTCTGTCACAGGCATTGAGTCAGTATGACTAAGCTTTAGTTGATGAAACACAGCTTTTGTGAAGATACAGATTTAGAGTCCCTGTCATGTTTTTATGGAGCCACTGTCCTCATTATGGATATTATAGTTACCATCAAACATGGAAACACCTCTTTCTCCATCCTTCTACATTCACTATTGGTGGCTTTTTATAGAAACATAATGCTGCATTATGATGTTTGTGCATGTAAATGTGTAATGTACATCGTTTCTGCTCATTTGACGTTTACCAACAAGCAAACTCCACCTCACTGTGTGTACTCTGCATCCCTCCTGGAATATTTACTACAGATTAGTTTCCATTCTGCATTCATCAGTGTTCCTGAGAGCATGTCTAGCCATGTGAATACTTAAGCCTATTGAATGTGTACTACATGTGCGGAATAATCAAACAAGCTCCACATGTATCAATAACAGAATGTGTCAGAAAATATGCAACATGGGCTGTTTGGCCCAGATGCATGTTTCTTCACTGGCTAAGAATTCAGATTTTTTTAAGTCTTGGAGCATGTACCTGTGTGTATTGTGTGAGTGCTGCAGCCTGGTTTATTAATAACACAATTACTGTAGTTAGATGTAAACTGTCTAAAATATGCCAACAGATGCTCTCTGAAGTTCTCTGCAACAGTTAGTGCCTGCCTGATCTGTAAAATACTGCTGAAATATAAATTGCACATAGATGAATTGTTAGCTAGCATTTCACGGGCAGCGCCGCTCTTTGTAGTGATCTTTTTCATTGTTTAAGTTCTGAATTGTAACACAGAAGGAATTAATGAGGCAATCGATGACTCAGACATTATGTACAAGCTTATCCGAATGGAGAGACACAGAATGTGAGAGTGGACTGAGCTGAGGACAGGAGGATTATCGTGAAGTTGCAGTGGGCTCAGAATGAAAAGTGAGGTCAGGTGACATTCTGTCAAGTTGAGTGTGAAGGAGTCTTAACCCATATCCCCAGCAGAGCAACATGGCATGCTTGTAGCTTGTAGTTTTCTACCGAATACGATTTCTGCCACACCAAACTGCAGTCTCATTCATAACTGCATTATTCATTCTGCAAGTGCACTTCTCTGACTCTGCGTTTTGTTCTGCTGCAGCTTTCTGACTGCAGAGTGAACGACAAGCGAGTGTGTGTTCCGGATTAGACCTAGTTTTTCTTGGCAGCACATAGTCATATTAGCCTGTGAGTTTTAGTCGTTACTCACCTGTTAGATGGCCTCCTGCAAGGGACTGATGACTGTTAACAAAGTATCGCAGCTTTACACATGCAGTTTAGTAAGTTTTGGGATACACACTGGGTCATATCTGACATCTTAACAGTTTACATTACGTTGTTGCAGCAAACAAATCTTACATGATGTGTTTTCAGAAAAGTTAGACCTAAGCTGATCACTTTCCATGAGATTTCATTCATCCCCCAGTACTGCTGCAGAAGCTCTCTAAAGTGTCTGTTCCTCCAGACACTGGTGTATCTCCCAGGTTTTGACCTACATGTGCAGCAACACTGCAACCAGAAGGTGGGAGGGATGCTACTACTATCAGGAATGCAGAGAATTCTCATGAAGCCCTTGGCAAAAGGCCGCACCCATTAGATAAAGCACAGACAGATGGAACAAATGCTGTAGTCAAAATGACATTAATCAGTTGTTTATGAATCACGTTTATCTGTTATTTGTGTGAGTATAGAGATCATGTACAAAACAAAACCAAATCCTAGATTATGTCATGCATTAGTGGAAGGTCCCCCTCTAATTCTGAGAATTATTTAGATGATCCTGTTCTGTTTAGATTCTTCTGTATACGCCTTGATAACTTTATCCCTCTCTTCTCCCCTAGGACTACTTCTATCCAAAGTATTTAGGTAAGTTATTCTGACCGAAGCCTGTCCACTCTACTCATGATTGGTGAAACATATCTGAAAAGGCTCAGTTTATTATATGATCATAATAATCTTTAATTTTTTTTCTTTCATTTTCATTTCTGTCCAGCCTGCATGGACAAGTTTGGGGATTCTGAGAAAAAGAAACAAGATCTGGTCACGTGTGTTCACAGTAAGTTGTCCATTCTATCATCTTTACTTAAGGTACTGTTGACAGAGCTGTATATATCTTGACTGTTATCTTCTTTTACTTTACTTACATTTTTCAGTATTACAGCCAGAGAAAGTGACTTAATTGTAGCGTAGGGGTTGGGCTGCACTGCAGTATTACAGCTCTGCATCACTTTCAGGCTCGGGCACAGCCTCTCTCCAAGAGGAAAAGAGAGAGAGCACTGAAAGATGGCAAACCCTTTAGCAACACCTGGCCATTTTTTGTATCGTGACAAATCTCAGTGAGTGCTTGATGCTGACATTCTGACATTAGATGCACGAACTCGGGTATCTCTGAGTAACATTGCAGTACTTTGCTGGAGTGATTCTGCACATTGGTGAATCAGTGACACACCTCTACAGTCGTCACACACTCACTCTCTCTCTGTATGGCTGCACCAGCTTATTCGTGAGCTGGCCCGGCAGAGGAGTGACGTGGGAAAAAAAGCCTGACGTGAGTGGAGCGCTCAATATTTGCTGCATCAGGATACAGCAAACCCGGCTTTACTCCGATTGGCTGAGGAACCTCGTGTGTGGGGGGGTTTCCGTGACTCAGCTGCAGCATTGTGGCACTTAAAGATGTGCCGGCCTTTCTTTTTTTATCACTGTTGGCATGCTATCTCTCTTGCTGACTGCAGATCTCTTCCTAATTTATATCCTGCCTCATCATGAATAGGTGATGGATTTTTTTTACCAATATCATAACAGATCATGAGATTCCAGTAATTCCATTTGTTTCATGCACATGTTTTTGTTTTGACTGTATATTTGCACATACCAGGATTTGTTTCCTCATTAGCAGATATTGTGCTAGACTTGGAGTTTGCAGTTTTCACCTCAACTGCTTTTTATTATTAGACACAGAATTTAAAATAAAATCTTGCCGTTATGATTTGACACATATCTAAATCATTATTATCTGATATTTATTGCTGTTGTTTTATAAACACAACATAGCAAACTTATTCAAATTATTATGGTAGCCTACAGGATACTATCCCATCTTTATGTAATAAAGTATTTTTTTAAAGTCTTGTGTAAGGGTACATCTCAATCTTCAATAAAAGGGAACAACTGAAGCTCCAGGGGCCAGTTGAGTTATGATTTATAGTTTGTGGTGAATTTATTACATGGTTAACTGGCTATTGGCGCACAGATGGCTCTCATGTTTCACAGATGAAGTTAAGCAGTTTGTATGAGGTACACACTGCAATAGTCAATTAGATTTCATATTTGACCATATCTTTCTCCCGATCCCGTCGTTTTCACTGCACTGCCATTTGCAATGTCCTTTCTAGTCTTTTCTCCAAACTCCAGCTAACATGCCCAGACTTGTTGAGCAGTGAGGCTCTCCTGTTAGGAAAAGGAACGTGTGAGGGGAGTGACAAGATTTGGAAGTATGCTTCACTGAAAATATTCAAGAGCAAAAGTGAAATGCACTAACTGGATGTCCATTTGATAACATTGATGGTGAACTAAAGGGCAGGTATGCCGGGAAGGACTGAATTAGGGTATTGCTGGCTAGAGAGCTTAGGCAGCATAAGGCTATTTTTATTGAACTCCTGATATGCACAACACAGGAGATGCCCTTCCTCTGTCTGGTATCATAATACACTTAGACTGACTGTATGAAGTCTACTTCAGAGGGCCAATAATGCTGTTTTCTGTGTTTGTCTGTTTTATTAAAGATATTCCTGACCAGTGCTCCCCATCTCCCTGTAATGCCAGAGGTACNNNACGCTGCGAGGACAAAAAGGGCGACTTCCTTTGTCATTGTTTTACAGGCTGGACAGGAGCCAGATGTGAGAAAGGTACAGTCATCGCTATGGAGATATGGTTAGCTTATTGCATGATACCTGGACTTTGCATGTGTTAGTCAGGCAAAGGTTATGTTTTTTGCACCACATCATATACAGTATTTCTGGATCTGTGCCATCACTGTAACCTTAGTCCTGACACTCGTCTCCTTTCTGCTGATAAAATTACCTCGACCTCTATAACTGCCATTTCTGCAATATTTGTACAGAATTGTGCAATAGGTATTTTTTATACTTAAATATGACTACTGTTTTTTTAAGCATCTTGTATTTTTTTATGTTTTGCTTTTATTCTGCAACTAACCACAGGTCTGTTGAACAACCAATCCTGTTGCTATTGCTGCTACCATTATTAATGATGTGTGGGGGATGTATTAGGTCAATACGAATTGCACTTACAGGAACTGAGTCCTGTGGGACTCCATCTCTCTTTAGGGGTCAAAGCTAGTTACTGTATAGATCAGAGTTTCTGTTAGCCAGTAATTACCTTTTTATTTCTGGGAGACATTTAGTTTAATAAAAAAAAAAAAAAAGACAAAACTCAGCTTATGTTGGACAGACTTTTTTGCAAGTTGGAAGCAGATGACTTTGTTGCAGTGGTTAAAATGGAGTGAGTGAAGTGACGTATAGCCCATAGACCTGCTATAGAGCAAAACAGCATGAGAAAAAAAGGCTAAAACATTGTATCTTCTTTTCCGTTGCGGCAAACTCATCTACTGCCAAATTTAACATCAAGTCCCAGTGGACTGCAGTTCTGTACATGCAGTCTGCATATGCAGTAACATTTGATACCATGTAGGCCCTCCCCTATTTTTAAACAGACTACCAATATTTGAGGTTTGAGAATAATATTTATTGGCCACATTTGAATGGATAATGGTTCTGTTCAGTTTGTTTTGCTATATTAAAGTATTCATTACAGTGCCAAACTGATTTGTTTCTCATATTTTATTATGATTATATATTTATGTCTATAACACAGACTGTTAAAATGTAGTCAGAATATTAAACATTTGTCTGTTAAAATAAATATTTTTGCAGCAGCAAGAACTCTTTTTTTGTTTTTTTTTTTGCGGAAACCCTGGTGTAGATATGCAAAGATGGTTTTATCTTTTAGGAAAATGGCACAAATAAGGAATCATTTTATTGAAAGAAAATGTAATAAATATTCTGTTTAAGCAGGGACTGCAAAGCAATTTATGCAGGCATACATTGAGGGAGAGGGAAACGTGCCTCACAGATTCATGGCACCAACACCATTCCACACGTTTCCACTGTGACTCATCTTGCCACCTTAGTGTGAGAGGAAACCAACAGAGATTCAGTTTGACTCGGTCTGAGCCTTTTCCACTTGACAACCAAACTCCGCCTAAACACTCAGCTGCAACACCAGCCACAGTCACATGTAGTGTCAGACACTTCTAAGATGTTTCGCAAAGTACGAATTCATACAGGTTTTCAAACTGGTTACTTCTTTTCTGCACTAATGTTCCTAAAAATATACATTCAATTACAGCCTTATTCTCAATGACTTTGTAAAATCTTAACACATGCCAAACCACCTAAAACACAGCCAATGATGATGTTTTTCCTCTGATCATGTTGTCTGGACTGCTTTCCTATTTGCAGATGTCGACGAGTGCAGCAAGAGGAATGGAGGGTGTGACCACGAGTGCAACAACACTATGGGCAGTTACCGTTGTTCCTGTCACCAAGGCTACATGTTGGTAGGACGCCACTTTTGTAATGGTAAGCTACAAGCCATAGATTCACATGTACCATTATGTCCATCACTGAAACTTTACGCTGTTTTGAAGAAATTCTAACAGTACTAAGGCAAGCAAGCAGGTCATTCAGACTTGCTACCTCTTCCAAAAAGAGAGAGACTTCTTTTGAGTGAGCTAGAGAGTAATGAAAAGAGGCAAATGGCATCTGTAAGAATAAAATATTAGTGTGAAAAAGCTCAACAAAATGACCTCGAACTCTGTAACAGTGTTTATGTTCGAATAAATGCGGGACTCGTGGACCTTGTATGAGTCAGTAATTTTTTTTTTACATGGGACATTTTACAGATTTAAACATAAAGTTGATCTATGTAAAAACAGTGGCACACATGAATATCTGCCAGTCTAGTTGATGCATTTTTCATATTTTCCACAGATGTGGATGAGTGTGAAGACCCGAATGTGTGTGGATCAGCACAGTGTGTAAATAATGAAGGCAGCTACGATTGCTTGTGTGATGTTGGCTACATCTACGACAATGTCACCAAGAGCTGCATTGGTAAGTGTACAGACAGACACACCATGAAGGAAACATGCACAACTTGTTTCAAGCACACATCATTTCTGACTAAAGAGAAGTTTCAGCCTCAGCAGGACTTGGTGCAGCTGTGTTTTCAGGTCAGGGATGGAATGCAAAGACATTTGGATTCGATCTTTACATATATGTTACAGGTCACCTGTGCTGTTGTGTCTAAATATAATTTACGATGTTCAACAGGTCCTGTATTCTATACCTGCATTTAGTAGCCGAGTTGTCTTATGAGGTACAGACTTCAAGGACTGTCGTGGCTTAAAACAAATAAAAATAAATTCTGACAGTATTCATCTTAAATATGGTGTTATATTTAATAAAAATATGTTGGCATCAAAGCACTATGTTCTTGCCAAACATTCACATAGTCGTCATATCCCCGAACAGAGTTTCAGGGATATTATGTTTTTGGTCCAACCGTGTTAACGCAATAACTTGAAAAAATATTTGGTTTTCAAATTTTATCTTTTGCATATGGGTGGATATAATGAAGAGGAAGAATTGATTCGATTTTGGATGATTTACCATTTCTAGATTGCCCTCAAGGGGCCGTTCAAAAGTTTGAACTCACTAAACACTTTTGTTCATATCTCTGGAACTTTTTCTCTGACAATTGCAAAAGAAAGGTCATGATTTCAGGTAGGCCTGGGCAAAAAATCGATGCGGTTTTAAAATCGAGTGGGCACGTGAAATCGATTCATTTTTTAAGAAACT
>JAPTYR010000018.1:34604031-34614633 GCA_029814505.1 Siphamia roseigaster | reverse complement strand
TAGTATTCAGTATGTAGAATAAAACAAATAGTCCAAAAAAGGACTGTATAAAAAAAAAAAAATCCATACAAAATACGGACAATTGTAAGCATTGTATGAAAGCTTCAAGATAAAATATTAAATATACATACACTACTAAGTACAACGAAGGCTACTGATATTTACAAAAAAAATTAAATCTATACTACAAATGAGAAGTGTGTACAATAAGGATATGGGGAGGAACAGACCTGACCCATCTCTGTATCTATATCATTCTCTCTCTCTCAAATGTCACTCAGTATGCACAAGCCGTATGGCTGCAGGTGATATGTCAGGACAGTGGGACTAAATGCAGTGATCCTGTTTCATTTCCCATCAAGCAGCGTGGTACTACGCTTCCAAGGCAATTGTATTCCAAACTGACTAATATTGCCAAAAATATTGGTCCTATCATCTTACCAACATATTTATTTAATGTGGAGACGGGACTATTCCTCAACTGTAGGCACCAAAATGACCAGTTAAAAATGTCTCAATTTGTCAAAATTGTGGAGACACACAGAAGCTCTGAGACCTTCCAGTATGATGATTATGATATAGATAATATACAATGAAGTGCATTGTTGTACTTGAAGACAGAAGTAAGACCTTTACTAGATCCAGCACACAAAATGTAAATATAAATACAGTATAGAAGTATATGTAAAAAAAAAAAAGTAGCAGCAAAAGGTAGTAACTATTCTTCAAAGGTGGTACTAGAACTAGTATCTGCTCTTGGGTAATGGGAATCCACAAAAGGTCATGTTAAGACCAAGTGCATCAAATTGATACATGAGGTGGAAAAAGGCATTTGAGTTTCATTTTATACAAACAAAGTTTATCATTACTTGTTAAAAGCAAAAATACAATACAGCAAAAGCAGTAATAGTAATTTTAAAACAATAAGGCCAAACAAATGCCAAATAAAGAAAAAATATTTCTATTCGTTGATGACTGTATTGGCAACAAAACATATTTGAATTCCCAAAATTCGAGGTGTAAAAATGCTTTTCATCATGAGAAATTCTTAACATCACTCAGACTGATAAATGTTTTCTATGATTTAGAACAGAAGTCATCGTGGATATCTATATAAAGTCTAAATGTGAAGTACCTTTAAGATTTCTCTTTAGTTCCTAGCTGTCCTAAATGCAGTCTCTACATTAATAATGTCCACATCATTGCACCTTTCGGACAAAGTCTATTCACACCCTGCTGACACAAAAGCCCTTCTCCGTGTTAAAGCGACTGACCTCTCTGGAGATGATGCCAGCACGACGTGCTCGACTGCCCAAAACAAAGGAGAACTCGCTGACTTGTGCTAATCCAGCTGAGACGACCCAACGTATGTGTCGAGACCCTGGAGGTAAGATGGCCGACAACACCAGTACAGCCATAACAAACTGTAAGAGAAATAATGAATGCTGTAAAAATGAGGGAAGTGATATGTGACAAAGACATGGTAGAGCTAAAGAGGAAGGTGCTGTACCTTCATTATGACCAGTGTGAGTGTCAGCACCAGCAGGATAGTGAGTTCATACAACACGAATGTTGGGAACACATGGAGACCTGCAGCAGCACACACACACACACACACACACACACACACACACACACACACACACACACACACACACACACAACACTTTCAATATCACAGTGAGAAGCAGCAGAATTTAGGAGATGGATAATAGAAACTGTTATTGGATCTGACCGATAGAGGCGAAGAAGATGATGGCTAGGAAGTCTCTGATAGGTTCGATGCATCCTATGATCTCTGCAGTGACCATGTGACCCTGAGAGGAAAGCAGAGCTCCCGCCAAGAAACAACCAAGCTCCATGGAAACATCCAGAAACTCTGTTACCTGGAAATCATATCAAACACCACTTCAGTCCAAATGTTTTAGTATTACAATATACATGAGAAGATTAAAAAATTATAAACAATAACCTATGTAGTGAATTAAAAAGAATGATTTTCATTCTTAAATTGTTTTGACTATAGTAGCAGAATACCAAAGTACTCAACTGAAGTGCACTAAAAGGTTATGTTCAAACAGCAGGTTTTATTGCACAATTTGGATTTTTTTTTTTTTTTTGTAAAATCTGATTTTCTTGTGTGTGCTCATTCATATTCCACATTAAATGGAACTTTTATCAGTTTTGAGTATGAACTGAAAGCAACCCTGAAGTGACCCTCATGTGCAGAAGAGGTCCTGACGCAGGCTACTACATGACCAGACAGGGTCACGGTGTTTATGGAAGTAAATAAGTTTTTTCTTGTCACTCCTCCCCCTGGGATGCAGAATTTTGTGATGTTTGTTGTATGTCACTTTATGTAAAGGTCAGATAAATGCGACCTCTGGCTGGTCAGATTGAAGTTGTATTGCAAAATATCAGCTACGCATTGGGACCATATATGAAACTGGCCTGGGTCAGATTTGACCAAAAAAAAAAGGGATTTGTGCTGTTCAAACTGTCTTTAATTTATTAGATACAGGTCACAAGTGGACCAAAAAATAAATACAAGAAAATCAGATTTAAGCCACATTTTCCTACAGTCTGAATGTAGTCTAAATAGCCTTACATATGTACCAAAGTACATTAAATGAATAAAAGGACTGATATCCTTTTAAGTAAAACCAACTATAAGCCTCAAAACATACATACAGCACCGAGTAAAAGTCAAAAAATACCCATTATAGAAATACATAACAATTGTAAAATACTGATGGATTATTGTGCTCATTCTCAAAATTGTAATAGCTATTGTGAAGACTTCCATAATACTAAAATGATAATATTATTATTATTATTATTATTATTATTATTATTATTATTATTATTAAGTGTTCTGTAATAGTACATGAATCAGGTAAGTAACTACAATTACTTATAATGACTGTAGTATAGTGTCACATTCAATATCTGCACTGAAAATGTGGTGGAGTAAAGTGTAAAGTAGAGGTAAACTGACAATATTGTATAGTAGATGTAATTTTGCTTGAGTTAAAGTATTAAGTTGCATCAGTCTGACTAGAAATAAGTCAGCACTGTTTTTAAGAGGGTTAAATAAATCAAGACTGAGGCAGATGACACCATTTGCAGAAAAAAATGGTGGAAATGTTAAGAAAAAAGAAGACTGTATGAACAAGGCAAAACAGTGAATCACTTAACAAGATACAAGAAAGCGCTAATGACAACAGGTTAAAAATGAGTGCATACCGTCAGCATGAAAAAGACAAAAGCTGCCATCCCCAGCACCAGGATCTCTTTGTTGCCTTTACTCTCGGCATGCAGTTTCTTGTAATACGGACCAATCAGAAAGGATTTAAATAACACGCACAGCAGTAGCACAGCAGCCAGAGAAACCAAGACCTGACCCAGGAGGTAGAGCACACGGAGACTTCCAAACAGGAAGCTATGGTGCACAGAGAGAACAGCACTTTTACAATGTTGTTAGTTTGTATTTTTGGGAAAACTAGAAATGTGCAGGAAGAAGAATGATAATTCCTCACTTGTCTATGTCTCCACTCTGTGCCTGGATCAGAGTGGGCATGACAGCAATGAACAGGCCGAGCTGAACGTCTTGCATTACTAACATACCGAGGAGAACACTGCTGTAGTCCAGGTCACCTAGTGAGAAGTGCATTACAGAATAAATGATAGTAAATTATTATGATTATAATTGCATTAAATAATTGGCTCATTTAGCTTTGAGTACACACTATGAAGTAACAATGTATGGTAGACCAAGATGCCATTTGTTACGACACTATTATGTGTCTCTGAGTTTAAAGATTTGTGTGTAGGGTTTCAGAGGGCTTAGGATGGTCTTACTGCAGAAACAGAATTTAAAATTTCTATTTATGTTTTCATTAATGTATAATGGCAAAAAATAAGCATGACCATTTTGATTACACTAGAATGAGCTATTTATATCTCCAAATTGTTCCTACAGTAGCTCAAAACCGGCCTCCTTTTCTATCTTTATTCAAGTTTAGAGGAGCAACATCCTACTCTACAAACCTTTAAAGGAGAATTCGGGCAGCATTACAAATATATCCCACCTGTTTGAGGCTAAACTAAGTTGTCTTAAGGGAAATACATGAGAGAATTTTATTCGGGGTACACATAGTTTGACACTTGTATGCATTTCAATCAAAGCCGACGATAATGAGCAAGCGCTTAGTGGACAAAAACAACATTTTGGATTGCTGGATTGTATGATTTTGGCGATCGATTTGTGTGGACTTCTGTGGAACCCGGAAGATAATGGTATGTGCGCTGGTTCTAAAAGCTCCAAATGTATCATGTCTGTATTAGCTAATGCTATCATTATCTACTGGGTTATATGCTATGGGCCCACACACCACGGGTAATCCACTCAAAAGCATTTTAATAGACGTTAAAAGCTTGAGAGAAGGTTAAACGCTTACTCATTATCGCCCGCTTTGATAGAAATGCGCACAAGTGTCAAACTCTGTGTATCCCGAATAAAATTATCGTGTATTTCCCTTAAGACAACCTAGTTTAGCCTCAAACAGATGGGATATGTTTATAATGCTGCTGGAATTCTCCCTTAAGTTGGCATACTGTGGTATTACTGTGGCACAGTATGTTTATAGAGTTAATATCCCCATAAGTAAAAAGCCCAGACCAGACAAAGCTAACACTTGTTGTCATGGACTTCTTTGCATTTTTTTTCAGTGAGTGTAAGAGAGGATGAAAGTTGTCTTGTTAATTGTAAACCTGCAACTTCAGCACTAGATGTGATTATTTATGTGTCCAGACACAACTGCATACCTTCTTTATCTCCTCTGCTCCCGCCTGCTAAGAAACGAGATACTAATGGTGTGCTGGAGAGGGACAGACACGTGGAAATGAAGACAGTCTGAGTGGGTCGGATTCGCAGAACCTGTCCCCATAACAAACCAGCTCCAACCATCAACAGGCTCAGGTAGCATGAACCCTGAACCGACGTCTTCCATACCTACACACATAAAACACACCCGTTAAGTTTAAAGAGGAAGCAGTAGCTACTCATTTGAACAGACAACTGTAATATGAAAGGTTTCCTAGTGGTACATGATATATTTTTTCCTGTATCGCGCAGCTCTGAAATCATGATCCTAACAAGTGGTGCAAGGCACAACAAACCCCACCCCCTACAGAGGTTTTACCTGATTTGCCCTATCTCTTATTATTGCAAAAACACATTTTTGGGGACTGTGACCTTGGCCTTTGACCTACATTCACCAAAATTTAATGGAATCTATTCTGGACCACCTCGCACGTTTCCTGAAAATTTCATGGAAACTGGTCCAGTACTTTTTGTGTAAAGTTGCTGACAGACAGAAAGACAGACAAATAATAAATAACCAAAAACAATACCACTCTCCCCTTTTGGGGGGTGCGGTAAAAATACCCAGACCCGCTATTCACCTTCCTGAGGCGCTCAGGTGAGAACTCCAGTCCTACCACAAACAGAGTGAAGAACACGCCAAGTTCTCCCAGAGTCTCAACTTGGACCATAGACTGTAATACACAAACCAAACCCTGATGTGAAAACACACAACAACACCCATTAAGATCGGTTTGGCCTTATAGATCAGATTGCACATAAACACCTTAATGCTGTTAAGTCCTGAGGGACCCAGTAGGACTCCAGAGATGATATATCCGAACATCGGCGGAAGACCAACCAGAGTGCAAATCCAACCACAGGGCAACGACAACATCACCACAGACACCAAGTCCTGAAAATAATGTGGGGGAAAATGTAAAGGATTATATTATAAAGGAGGATGCAGCTATGTTTCATGCTTTGGGAAAGATGGACCCAAATGAATACAAAATTTGTTTAAAATTCAGCTGACCTTGATGAAGTGATGGTCTGCTCTGGGCATCGTGGAGTCTCGTGGTTTGGTCAGGACATACTGGTTATTCTGGGAGTCAATGAGCATACTCAGCCCCAGGTCATCCTCCACTTCTTTCTGCTTAGACTTGTTTTTCCTCTTCCCTCCATTCTCCTCATCCTCCTCCACTCTCAGCACTGCCTCGACATTTACTCCTTTCATCTATACAAACCAGTGTAATGAGAAAGGGGAAACTATTATTAGCTTTGTTCATTTTGTAATGCTTCACGCCGTTATAAAAACCTCCCAGCTGATTTGAAGCTTGGAGATCCTTTTAAATGACTTCAGTGTTGTGCTTTGTACTGTGACCATCTGAGCCACAAATAAGGATCAGATTCAATGAAAACTGCTTTTTTTCTGACCTGTTTGTTGTTGTCAAATGCATGCTCTTCAATCTCCTCTTCCAGTCGGTCTGCTGCCTTCCTGACATCCTCCAGGATCTCATCCAGCATGGACAGAGTCTTATTTTGGGATAAAGCACTCTTCACAGCTTCCTGTTGGTGTTTCTCAGCAGCCACCAGCTCCACATACTCCTGCTCTTCCTGGGAAAACATGTGACATTTGCTCAGTAGATGTGCCACACCTAATTATAAATATTTACATGATACTGCATGTGTGTTAGCTGTGGGTAGAAAATGACTGTATAAACTGTATACTAATGTAAACTTCATTTCATAGTAAGAGGAAATGTATCATGTTTAGGACATTCAGGACTGGCAACAGATATATGGAAGAAGTAAATTTAGAAAAAAACAACAAAAAAACAGGTACTTTTAAGTGCATGATTTACCTTTCAATATTAATGCGATAAAACTCATGTCCGCAATACTGACATTTAGTTCACCACTGGATAAATAGCAAAAATCACATTAAACTTATCATGGACATTCATTGTTGTCTACTGTGTTCTGTAATTTTCAGTCACATCAGATATAGACATACAAATAAAAGTAATACTTAAATATGAGTACTTTATAATATTGTGTGACTTTTATGATCACCTTTATGGCTGCCTCCCTGAGAGCTTCCAGCCTCTGCCGACTGCTCTCCTTCATATTGACCACATCCCTGTAGTCACCCTGCAGTGCCCTCTGCAGGCTGTGCACTGCCTGAAACACCAGGTGTTCACTCTCATTTAGCTCCTTCTGGAAAACCTCCAGAGTATGAACCTGAAAGGAAAAAAATGAACACACCAGATTATAAATAAATCTCTAACATGCCTTTTTTTTTTTTAAAATAAAAGTCTCAACTGAGTAGACAGACAACTTTTGGGAAGATTACAGAAGGGCCACTTACAGGTATGCGATTAATCAAACCATTCTTAAATTTAACATGTACATCTAACAGTCAGATGTACATGTTAAATTCGAGAATGATTTAATGGCCAAATTCTGTCCATTAAAAGACCTACTAAATTAAAGCTGAAACTATGTGAGTTTTATTCAATTGATAAAAAAAAAATTTAAGCAGCAAATATGTTGTTTCCCAAAATCAAAGAATTCAAACCTTTTCAGTTTATATCACTACTCAAATTATATCTTTTGGTTTTATACTACTGTTTAAAAAATGCAGTGTCACTAGATTATCTAGTTACAGATGTTCTATAACCAGGTCATCTCTAGTTACACATTCATGTGACATCCGAACTGTATTGTACCATGTTCTGAATATGCACTGTTACCGTAGTAAAGTGCAAAGATTTCCACGTGTTATATTACACACCTTGTACTGTGTAGCCTATGAAATAGAGCTAACAGAGACAAATACATCTCTGTGGTCATAATATTTTGGTCAACCTGGGACTTACTGTTGGTGCAGTACCTGAAAGTGCCTCTCATGTTCTGAGAGAGCCTGGTCTCGACCAACAGCATCTGCAGCAGCTGCCAGCTTCTTGACAACTACATTCTTCTGATGCAAGAGGCCCACTAGCTGCTTGCATTTGCTGGCCATCCAGGTGTGGCCATGTATGGCTCCCTTGGTCCGATAAAGCTTGAGGGCATGCTGGGCCACCTGGCCCTTCTGCAGCACAACAAGTGCCCCCACTGGGCCAAGGCACAGCAGCAAACATACAACCTGCATCCAAAACTCGAGACCTGTCTACACTACAGTGTGGGGATGGATGACAAGGAAGAGACCTAAAGATAGAAAAAGAGAAAAAAAAACAAATCAAATTAAATCCATCCAAAGAATAACAATTTAAATTTAAAATATGAAGAGATTGCAGACAAGGAGTTAGAAGCAAAAATATAAAGCACAGTGATCCTTTGTCCTGAAATATTTCTCTGAAGAAGAATCAATGGCTTCATGGGTTATGTGTAGTAAGATTAGACATCTTTTTGTATGAGTCAGTGTGCACTTCAAAACCATTGGATTCTCAAGAGACAGAATATTCTTTAGGTTGGGTGCGGTCCTGTCTTAACAACTTTGAAACAACAGCTGTGCATACACACCTGTTTTCGCTCTTTAATGGCTGCTTTAAGTAGCCAATGGCACCTTGTAGTTCTGTGTAAAATGTACTTTACGTGACTGAGCATGTTTTAATTTTGCTTTTCTGCACATTGCAAGCCCTCCTTAGCCTGACATTGTGCTCTATCTTGGACACAAATGTTTTCCTAAACCATCGTTATTACTGCATTAATTAACTCACTCCCAAGCTGGTCCACACCTTTGTGAGCATGAGTCAAGCTGAGTGATGTTTATTTTCCAAACTCCTCCTCTGTCCTTCCTCCTATGATTGGACTGCAGCCACTTTGTTACTGTTGCGGGAAATCAATAGCAGCACTGTGTGGAGCTTGGCTGCTGAAAAGAACAAGTATACGCAGACACACACACAAAATGACCTCAGTTGCTATCAGACCTTAGAAATTTCAAACATTATTTTGAGGCATTTGATAGAGCATGTATTGAAACATGTGGCAAAGAAACTAAACTGAGATTCGTGTACATGCAATTTAAACCTACTTATATTGAAAGGCTAGGTTGTTTTTCCAACTAAGCTACTTCTGCTGTAAAAGCCCATATTTCTGTACAACAGTTTAATGTCACAATCTATAATAAAGTCATGTTTTGGTCTAGTTTAGAAACATTTATACTCTACTTGGTTATTTTCACATTTAAGACACACTGGTTCCACACAGCTTTGGAAATAGTCACTGGAGCAGTGTGACATAGCAATGGAAAGTGTTTGCTTATGTGCAAATCAAAGGCAAATATCCTATATATCCTAAATAAATAGTCTAACTATGTGAAATGTTTATGAAATTTGCCGAAGAAATAAGCTGTATTAAATTCCTTGAACAGAAAATGAAGTGTCAAGTCAAGTACAGAAAACCATAGAAATTAAGCACATTTTAATATCTGTGACTTTTTGTATTGCTTGCTTAAGTAGACCTTTTACACAGTACCAATTACACTTCTTAATACACATGCAGCATAAATAACGACGACAAAGTATAGAGTTTGCAATGTGAATGACAAAATAACGCCAAGTGATGAATACTCAAAAACACTCCCATGCCAGACGCAAATAAAAAGGAAACACTAATAGACGATAAAGTTATTTGGACAGATGGTTGGTACAAATAGAAACAAATAAGACTATAGCTACCTGAGAGATATCTGCACCGTCCTGCCTCTGAACTCCATACTAGGATCGCAGAAGAAGAGAAACAAGAAGGGAACAATCAGGCTGTTGTACACTACCACTACCACCACCGACACCCCTCCTCCCCTGCCACATAGCTGAAGCCAGCGTCGATGCAGGCGTTCACCGACTTTCTTGGCGAGCAGTAACTTCATGTTTACACCGACCTCTAACCGTCGCTAACATTGTCCCTGCTAGCATCTGGAAGCTAACCTTCCCTCGCGCAGGTATGTAGCGGTAAAAGTGGTGCCGAAGAAATTTTTGGTCAGGGTTATAGCTTTAGTGTGTATAAAGTGTAACCTGCCCGGTGCTCTGGAGCATTAAGTAATGCTTAGTTAGTCCGCAAATTCCTCGGAGCTGTCAGACCAGCTCCAGCCAGCTGAGTCCACATACACTCCCATGACACAACACTCAGTACACCGCAACTTTAAGCTAACATTAGCCAAACTGACTTCGCTAATGACAACAACCTTTTGGAGACACTCTGCCGATACCTGTCACTCAATATCACTGACACAAACTGATAAGACATACACAAAACTGGTTTGTTTTCAGAATATAATCGTGTCGATGTAACTTTGATCCATCTTAACATTACTTCCGAAACATCTTTAACGGCTTTGATATGGGAGTTGTAGTTTTCAGTTGTTTTATTTTATTAGCTTGATGGTGTCAAGTGCACCTAACTTTGGCTCATTTGCTGCCCCTTTTCTTGTAAAAGGTTAGCTAAAAGTGGACATTGTTCCTTAGTAACGACAGAGCAACTTCTACTACTGTGAAATACCTTCTACTACCTTACATTAAACCTGTTGTATGTGTGAGGAATGCCATTTGGAGATTTAATACAAAGTTATTTAGTGACCTTTTTAATTAAAATATTTCCAAGTTAGTTGTAATTGTATTAAAGTAAATACTTTGGATTATCTATTTGTATGTAAACAACAAGCTAAGGGTGTTTAAGTCACAGGGCCTGTTGAATTGCTGAGCTACAGGACTACAATTCCCATGTATAAACTCCCC
>JAPTYR010000018.1:34581328-34591423 GCA_029814505.1 Siphamia roseigaster | reverse complement strand
CTAATAAATTTAGTTTTTGTTTCATTTGTCTATCTATTTATTTCTTCACTTTTGTTCTGTTTGTCTTTGTTCATGTTATTATTTTGTTGGGATAGTATTCATTCTTGTTTTTATTGATCACTTTGGCTGTTTTTTGTTCATTTTGTTGCTGCTTCTTTTTTGACTGTGAAACTGTTAAAGTCTCAGGTGTTAACGACTTAACAAGCCTCTCATTAAACTAAATATTCAATATTTTAGTGTCCACATTGTTTGTACCTGAACTTCATTCCTAAAATTAGCTAATATTGCGATGTCTCTCGTCATTATTGGATATTAGTTCACTTTTTACTTCCATGTATCTATGGCATGGTTTTCCCCAATCTTTTTCTGTTGAAGTTCAATTCGATAAATGTAAATGCCAGTTTATGCTCTCCAAAGATTTATATTTATTCATCAGCAATACAACCTTGACTGTATTACCTCATACTTTCTTAATTGTCAACCACTGGCAGTACCAGGACATGAAAATTGTGGGAAATATCATTATACGCATTCAGTTCTTTTTTTAAGAGTCAGGGTTTTATGGGATCTCAGCATGAGAAATTTAGCAGGAAGGGAAAGAATTTAGATGGCAGAGTAAACTGGACTATTTTCGGAGATGGAAATGGAATGCACTGCTACGTTATATCAGGTCCAACTGGGTCAGCTTGTATGGTAATGTTATTATCGAGTAGGGGAGGCAGTGTTGAAGGCCTGATTTTAAAAAGGGGGGCATTATTTTTCCTCAGTTTCTCATTTTCATATGATCATTACAGCTGACAGATCATAGTGGATCGACAAATACTCAAAACATTGAATAACAGGCAAAATATTGGTACAATTACACTTAATTCTCTTCAGAAGTTTCAGGTTTTCCATATTTGTTCACATTTTTTGTACAAAGCCAGTCTGTAAATGTAAAAATCCCCATTTCCGACCTTCCCTGAAAATTTCATCAAAGTCCGTCCATAAGTTTTTGAGTTATGTTGTACACAAACCAACCAACAAACCAACAAACGCCGGCAAAAACATAACCTCCTTGGCGGAGGTAAAAAGGTCAAGGTTGAAATAATGCATGACATTAAGTATGATTAAGAAAACTATTATTCATTAAATACCCCTTATTGTGCAATGTAATTTCATCCTTCATGAACCAATAACAGTGGGCGAAAACCAAAATAAAACGGTGTAATTCTATTTCATTTTAGTTTGTGTTGCCTTGTACAGCATTGTATTAATATTTAATTTATTATTTTATTTAATTCAGTGTGTATGCATTAGTAAATAAAATCATATCCTCTTGAAACTCAGGAAAGTGAAAGTGTTTGATTTTGTTTTTGTTAATTAAAAAATTGTCTTCACTGGAAACTGCACAAAGCAACAGTAGCTAATTTCAGATACATTTTTAAAATCATGTATTTATTTTTAAATTTTGCACTGGAATGTCCTTTGCAATGGACAGTATTTTTAAGTAGAATTGTCAAACATGTATCCCCATACAGAGGACAAAAATGCATTGTTGGGTCTCAGAAGGTTATTAGAAGCACATTTAAATCAGTAGGGATTTTTTTTACAGTTTCTGTGAAATCATGCCATTAGTGTGTGTGACTGTGTTCCAGAGTATCAGGAAAACTGGTTCTACTTTGAGGCCAAGTGGCAGTTTTACCTGGAGGAGAGAGAGATAGAGAAGGATGGACAGAACAAACCTTCATTCCCTGATCGCTATGACGCCGAAGAGACCGATAAGGTAAGTTGTACTGTAGGAAAAAAAAAGAAATTTACACAAAAAATTAAATGCAGAAAACTTTTCTCTCCTCAGATGTATAAGCGTTGGAGTTCTGAAGGTCGTGCAGGGCGGAGGGGTCATGATGCCCCCATGATCGCCTATGATGCTCTTCTGGCAGCAGGAAGTGACTGGGCTGAACTGTGTAAACGAGCCATGTTCCACGGAGGTGAGGCCCACAGCACCCTGAACCTGTCAAATACAAAAATAAAACACCAAACCTGCTCACCATCTGCTCTTAAATCCCCCCCCAGGTGAGAGTGAAGCCACAGGCCTGATCGCAGGAAGTCTCTACGGCCTCATACATGGTCTGAATCAGGTTCCCTCAGGACTCTACCAGGATCTGGACAAAAGGGAGCGTCTGGAGGAACTGGGGGAAGCACTTTACAAAGCAGCATCTGCAGAGAAATGCATAGACAAGTAATCCTGTTCACCACTGGCCTGAACCCTACTGGCTATCAGAGGAACTGCACTGACTCTAAAACCGCTTCCCTCTGTCCCACACCACCCCCTAGTCCTCAGTAGTAGTACCTCAACAGTCTTAAGTGGCCTCAGTCCTCTCCTCACCTCTTGTTCCCTCCTTGGTTTTACAGTCCACTTTTCTCAGATCTGCCATAAACTGGAAACATAGAAACAGCTGTCACTATAGGTGTGTGGCTAAAACTATTAAACTAGTGGGAAAATAAACAACAGAGAGCAGCTTTCTTCTCTTAAACTAACCTTTATTAACATTAAGCTCATAATGCTTTAAAGTTAGTTGTATTTGCCATTTTTACACATTCAGGTACATTGGAATTATTATGCAGGGGTCTCACAGAGTGCAAGTATAGTGTTTCAGAGTACATCTGATTAAAGGCTTCTGCAAAATATTGTAAAATGTTGGTTTCTGACAGAGCCAAATGAATTTTAAGATACAATGCTCTCTTCAATTTGAGCATATTTTCTTTCTATTAAGAATATGAATTGAATCTACAACATGCAATAAATTTCATAGTTTATAAATGTGGTTTTTGTCTACTTTCAAGTTACAGTGCATGCAAAGTGGAAATCTGTTTCTTTATACTGTGAGAAATCATTATTTATACTGTGATGACCTTATCAAGTATGGTGTATAAAACATTGTAAAGGCACCATTAAATAGTAATTATTAAGTATGATAAAACGATTAAAATGGACTCCTAAATACAATGCATGAATTCTCTGTTTATATTAACAAATCACATTAATTTTAGTTATCCTATTCCCTGTCATAATTTAATATTAGTTTCCCTCTCTCTTTTAATGGTATCTCACTTTAAAACTCTTTGAACTAATCCTTTACAGACACGGTTACTAGATTTTCTTCGACTCTAAACATTTTCTATTTCTGCTTTGTTGCATTTCAACTAGAACTGATGCAAACATTATCCACAGCAATACCTACAGTAGTACCCAATATGGTATAAAATGGAACAAATGGAACAAAGTGGCATGTAGGATCATTAAGTATAAAGATGTAAAATATTAATTTAAAAAAGTTAGAAGCGTTTATCAAATGTACCTAATGCAGAATAAATAATTAACATAACTAAATGATTTCACAAGAAAAATAATTCAATCCTAAATCTTTTTATAAAAGAAACAAAGAAAGAAACAAAGAAAGAAAAATAAATATGTCATGGCAAAGTCATTCAGATTTTGGATGTCCTTTATAATCATGCATTAATATAAATAATTTTAGTACATTTGAATCTTTTTTTTCAACTTTACCTTTTATATGTCCCTGTTAAAAAGACTGACAAAAATGGCATAGTAATGAATGACTGGATAAATTATTCCAATGCATGGCATGTTTTAACAGAAATAAATATGCTTTTATCCAACACAGAATCATTAAACGTTATCAACTTGAAAAATCTCATTAAAATATACAACAACATAAAACAAGTAAAATGTATCTTTTCTTCTTTGTTTTGTATGCCTGTAAAATTTTTCTATCAAAATAGTATACAATTATATCCATTGATGATTTAAATTGTAATTATTGTTTAGTTTGATGTTATATTTTATTAAGTCACCTTATCCTGTTTATTAATTGAATGTTGCATTTATGTAATGACTAAGCATTAATTCAAACAAGTCTTACTTTTTATAGTGCACAGAACTTCATTGATTCACTAATTTATTGTAACATTTATTTATTGTAGCAGCCATCAAACTCTCATATGTACATAGTGCCAGAAACCAGAGCAGTATGTTTTGTGAAATGTGCAAATGTTTAACTGGGGGAAAAAAAGAAAGAAAAAGTTAAAGTTGATGATACTCCTTACATATTATAAGTGAAAGAAAAGTGCCTGTGGATCAGGAATCATCATAAATGACAAAAATATTAGACCGACATCAAATATCCTCCTAAATCTATAGGTGTAAATTACAAATACATCTGCACCCTAATGGACAGTAAGAGTTTTTGGTTTTTTTTTTTAACTATTGAGTCTCTATCATCTGTGGATGTGGTGCTGTTATTAATAACCTATGGAGCTCGGTGCCATCACACTAACCAAACATCCACCACATCCACTGACAAACTTCAACCTGGTATAAAACACTTACTCCTAATTTTGACAAACCATATGACTTGACAGACTGACTGAATAATTTGAATTTTCCCTCTTCAAAACTGACTATCTAATTGTGCTCAAGTGATGAATTAAAAGCGATTATGTTTTGCATGTCTTCTACTCTCCGTAGACCAGATTCTCAGAAAACCGGTATCAGCCCTAATGCCAGTATGTTGAGGAAGTTGGTTAGAGACCGGAACTGCCGGCCAGCTCTGCGTGGGATTCTGGAGACTCTCCTTCATTACCTAACAAACGACCTGCCCAACTGCTACAGAACCATGGAACAGCCAGGGTTGAAAGTTACATCTGGAAGAGACAATGGAAACTTAGAGTTGCCTCATCAGAGAGTTGAAGTGAAGAAACATCAACTCCAATCAAGTTGCATGACCAAGCTTCCTAAAACGACACAGGAAAAGAAGGTAGAAGATGTAGCACCCCGGCGCCTTTCGTCATTCCAGCTACTCCAGTCCAAATTCATAAGGTCCGTCCCCAAACCTCCTGTCACCCACCAAAGAGAGGTAGGAACCCTGTACTTCAACAGAGGAGCAACTGGTAACATGAAGCAGGACAGGGAGCACGACCTGCACACGAAAGACCAAAAAAGAAGAGATCACAGACACAAAAAGGGAGGTGGTGTGAAGGATATAGTGGCTATGTTTGCTATGGCTGAGCAGAAAGAAAGTGGGTTGAATGTGGAGAATCAACAGAATCCAATCAAACCGAGACAGATTGGAAGAGGGATCCTCCTGTCTTCACTAATGGGACGGTTTGAGAGCATGGCTACTGTGTGTAAAGGAAGTGATCTGAAACACCGGAATGAAAAGCCTCCTGCACAAGGCAAAGGGATGAGTTATGTAAAACAGAGGGTGGCCTGCCATGAAGGAGGGCAACACAAAAACCAACACAAGCAGATGAAATCTAAACCTGTCCAACAGCAGCAGAAAGGCAACAACATAACTAAAGAGAAAACGCAAAAATTAGAGGTGATTAAAGCAAGTCTGGAAGAAAATAATGACTCGACGGCAGAGATAAGTGTGCAGTCCAGCAACCATACATCAGATCATGAAACTAAAAGTGAAGGTTCAGGTAGCAATCAAAGAAGTCTACAACGAGACGAGGATGTTGGTTGGGATTCGGGGATGCACGATGAAAGCCATTTAGCCGAGGAAGCTACAAGTATTTCTGACAAGTTACAAAATGGACTCCCACATCTCGTCTGTTCAGCTTCTGTAACACAGTGGTCACCTCTAGAACCTCACAGACTTTCTCCACAGGTAGAAGATCCATTGATGTGGCATGTGGCGACCATCCAACCCTGCTCTTTAATGTGGACCAAATGTGTTGATTCCACACCAGATCACTTTTATTTGAAGGAGCCTGAACTTGAGACTTCAGAGAGCTCACAATCAGAGAAGAATGAGGTTGTCCGTGGGTTGAAGTTAGAGGAAGCTTCCATTTGTGGCAAAACAAGACATGCTCTGACACCTGAAATTGAGGAACTTTCTATGGATACAACAGCAGTGGAGAATCAATATGCAACTGTTGCTGTGGCATTTCAGAAAGGGCCGCCAAACTATGTCATCCCACGGGTTTATAGATCTGATAATCAACAAGATGCAGATCTGTCGTACTGTGAGTCACCACAGTATTCACAAACAATCCCACCATCGTACTCTGACAGCTTGAGCACTTTGAGAACTGGATTAATAAACACGGTAAATAGTCAAGACCCAGATCCTGAAGTCAACAAGGTTCAAACCCAGACCACAGATAAAGAGAAAACAACAGATGAAAAACCACAGGACAGAAGCCAGGAGGATAGGCTGAGAAATTCACAAGTAACACCACTGGAAACAACAGATAATAATGTGCAAAGCTTTGGACTTTCTGAAGTCGCCAACAGTGACGGATTGTCTGAAAACAGCAAAACACCAGCTGTGGCACTGACTAATAAGATTCAACCTCTCATTAACAACCAAAAACAGAGGCCAAAATACACAACAATAAACTATGGGGATTCTTCTGTCAAGCAAACTTATAAACCCAAAATCATACGTTTCACTGATACTTTTACTTTTTAGGTTAAGTGTAAAGAATGGTATAGAATCAGTGTTCTTTTAAGATCATTTCAGGTATAAGGGAACAAAAAAATTCAGTGACTTTCAATGCACGCACAGTGACAAAAACATGTTTTTACTGTATTATCTGTGGAACAGTATAGCTTATTCATGAGCCCATTTTTGCAGTGATGAAATGTACAACATTGCTGATTAAAATACAGTAATATCTCATCACTTCATAAGCCTGCATTAAATGCCTTTCACTGCTCTCTGATGAATAAATCATTAATCGGGTGCTCAACATTTTGTAGAATTAGTGATAACCTTCAAATGGCTGATGAAGTGCTTATCAAACTGAACTGAATATTTATTTATTTCTCAATAAAATGAACACACACGATCATTCATGGGTAAACAAATAATGCATGATATTCACAATAATGACAAAAAGATAATACAGTGACTCAACCCTTAAAGAGCTAAAGCATCTGATTTCATTACTTTAAAATCAATAATCATATCAATACATTTAAATAATTCAGGTTAGTTATAGTTTCTGTGCTATTTATCGTCATCATCCATCTGAACATTCTGAGGCTGTGTAGTGATCTTCCATCAATAAAATCCATGCAGTTTGACAAATGACAATGGTTATAGACACATGTTTTAATGTTCCGTTAATTTTAGATTTTGCTGAAAAAGTCAGTTTTACTCCAGTTTCTCTGTTTAGATGTAATAACCTTCACATTTACTCTGTGCTATTATGAACATCTGCATGAGCAGTGAATTTAATATTGGAAAACGTGATTTTAACTGAGAAAAAAAAAAGAGCGGATAATATTAAAGACCCACTGCTACGTATGTGTCAGTTCACAAATGATTTTTTTTCCCTTTCTATTTAACCTTTCTTCCGTGATTTAACATCATTTATTACAATTTTGTCCTCTGCATTTAGTAGAAATGTAATATTTTACGGCATTTGATGAATCATGTAGGTGCTCATAGAAATTCAGATCAAACTTGAGGGTTATTGTATCCGAACCAGAGAAAACTGAGGAAAAAGTGACCTTTCAGTAACTGACCATAAACCAAGTGATCCACTCTCCATGGATTTTACTGGTGAATCAGTGTTGTAGAAGATGACAATTTTTCCACCGTAATTACAGAGCCTCTGAAGGTCCAAATGGGTCAGATTTGATGACCATGAACAAAATAAAAACTGTATTTGACAGGATTAATAGATCAATAGGTATTAAACAGTTTACATCACTAGATACTTTTGGTTTCTAGTGGTTGTTTGGGTCTTTACGGGTTAAAAAAGTTTAAATTTTACCTTTACAAAGAAAAAAAAATCATTTTGGAACTGACACAAAAGTCACACTGGGTCCTTATGGGTTAAAGTAAATGCTCATAAACCAGTGAAGAAATTGAAAAAATAAAATAAAATAAAAATAAATAAATAAATAAATGTTTGGATGTCAAAAATAGATCTTTCCTGTCATTTAGAGACTGTATTATTATCAAATATAAAACTACATACAGCAAAAAAATAAATAAATAAAAAAGAAATTTTAGATTTATGGGTTTGTTTTTCAAGTTCTCTCTGCCTTACACTATATTTGTCTTCCTATAAATATTTTCCATGTCATTTTCCTGTTAGGTAAATGAATACTTTTGCCTCACTGATTGACTGTTACATCTCCATGCTTAAAATAGACTCCCCAAAATGTATGGTAAACTCAGAACTCTGTTTTCTTATCAAAAGTACAGTTTCTGTAATTGCCAAACCTCAAATCAAACTAAACAATTAGTAAATGAAATGATCATAAAGGTTAAGAGGCTGTTAACACTAATCATCACCTTTAATCTAATGAAGACATTGAATAACCAAAGCACAAACTTCAACAGAATGTGAAGCTACGGTGTAATAAATTCCCTGAGCACATGAATGTGTTGCCAACATGTCAGTGGTTAAAGTTTATCCAGTTCACAGAGCCAACCCCGCCCCTCAGCAGGATCACAGGACCAGGATTACACAGCTGCTGAAACATCAGTCTACATTTGGACTCAGTCTGGTATTTTCACAAGAGGATAAGAAATCAAGGCTGTGATCCATGGTCAGTCCGTCCTGAAGCTTATCCCGATTGGTGATTCACTGGTGATGAGTGCAGCCGTTGTTGAGTGCCTATTGACAGGAAGTGTGTTTGTAGGGCAGCCTCTAATCAAATTTTGAGTAATTCCATTTAAGCAGAACTTTGTACAAATTTGGTGGACTGCAGCAATGTTTAGTCAAAGCTGAAAACACAAACTCAAAGAGGCTGTGAATCCCCTTTTTCCCTCATTTATCAGCATGTATGACTCACTATCTCCAACAATTTTTATTTTTGACCATTCTCATCTGCAACAAACCAGGCTTTCTAAAAAATAAATGAATAAATTAAAAAAAAAAAAATCCCTTCCACACCACCTTCTACTTTACACATTGAGTAACGGTCATTATTTTGCCATTTCATCTCCATCCAATTACACTAATCAAATATTTCCTTCTGACAATGCATCATCCTAGCAGTAAAAAAAGAAGAAACAGCTATTCTGTTAAGATACAAATTCAATCTAACTGTGACAGTATGTGTAAAGAGATGGCCTTGAGGTGACAAAAAGTAACTGTAATTTCATGCGCCTGAACCTGGTTGACTGTCTCAGTGTGTGAAATCAGATGTGTATTTCTACTGACAAGAATAAACTGCATTTTCAAGGTTAATCATAAAACCATGGGTCATATAATCTTACACACACATCTGTAAATTAGATAAGGATTTTTAAAACAGCCAGAACTGAATCAGCCATACTGAAATGCTGCTTCAAAGTGTGTTTTACTGCTCTGTGTCCAGCAGATGGTTGTGCTTGGATTTACCTGGGCTACGTGTCGGTGTTGGGGAGGGCGTGGCCATTCTCCATTTTGCTGCTTTCGAATACCAACGGAAACAGCATTACTTACACTTACGACCATAGAATATGCAAAGGTGAAACACATTTATTTTATATAGCAAGGAAGATAAAAGTTGATACTAATGTGAAATATGAAGAGCTTACTTTGCCACAAGATGCCCAATAACGTTGTCATATGGAAATGTTAACACAGCCAAGAAATTATGCAATTTAACTTTAAAAATAGGTTCAATATTGTATAATCTTATCAGGTCAACAAAACATTGAAATCGTTTTATTTTATAATTTACTACATCCTCGTAACTTTTGGATCATTTCATCAGTTTATGGTTAGAATGTTTTATTTATTTAACATTTGTGCGTAAATTAATAACTTTTTCAGCACAAATCCCAAAATATGGCATTAAAAATACATCATATTTATATATCATAACCTGTACATTTCTAAACTATAGGCCAAAACGTTGAAAACCATGATTTTAGAGAGTGTATAAAACGTGTTTCATGATAAAAGTAGCTGCAAAAATGTAGAAGAGCAGAAAGTAAATTTTCTCCCCATTTCATATTGAACTTGCAGTGAAATGGTGTTTGACATAGAAGCCAAGTGGGATAATATCTATCTATCTATCTATCTATCTATCTATCTATCTATCTATCTATCTATCTATCTATCTATCTATCTATC
>JAPTYR010000018.1:34568024-34580793 GCA_029814505.1 Siphamia roseigaster | reverse complement strand
TCTATCTATCTATCTATCTATCTATCTATCTATCTATCTATCTATCTATCTATCTATCTATCTATCTATCTATTAAAATACAGAGAAATATGAGTGTTGAAGTATTTAATTACGTGAAACTTTTTTTTAATTAAAAGTCCTCTTCTTTTTCGTGCATGTATGAGGACAAAGTGACAGTTTAATTTACATTTATTCGAATGTCTTGGTTTTGGTGTTGCAGCTGCTCATGTTTTCTTAGTAGAGCGCCATGAACGTACCTTGGGTTTCTATTGAACATCTCGGTGACAAGCATAAATTCGGAGTTTCACAGATGTCCTTGAAAGCAGCATGCTATCCGTGTGTCCCGGGGCAGACGTCACGAGTCCGAAATCTTTAAGGAGTACTTCGCTGTCAAGTTGAGTAAGAGGTCCACAACCAGACCTGTATCTGGACTCCAGCAGGAACCATCCATCCAGGGTTTGACTCTGGATGTTGTGAAACGAACCGGAGACTAAAGTTTGTCCTTATTCGCTGGGACGAAGGGAGCCGGCGACAGGTGCATGTGGATGGCGATTAAACCCGGAGCTGCAAACCGTCACCGAGTTCAGTCCAAACGGCGGATGTGGAAAACATCTGAGTAATACTAAAAAAAAAAAAAAGCTCCTGGTTTCGGTAAAAGACAAAAGAATGGATTCAGTTACTTTCCCGACTGTTTTTCGAGCCCTCCTTCTTCCCTCTGCTTATCTATTTCAACGGCGACAGAGTTAAAAGTTAATAACCGCTACCTCGATGTGACTTGGGAGGTGGAGGTTTTCTTAATATATTTGGATTATTTTTCACCTTCTTAGATGAAAAGTGCAGTTTGGATGCTGGTTAAGTGTTTACTGGAATAGAGGAGGTAATGGAGATGAACAGCAGGACCCACACCGACGGCAGAGCTAAAGACAGAGTGGGCAGGTAATGATAACGTTAGCAAACATAATACTGGTGTGGAATAGGCACCTGGGTCTGATAAATGTTTTCATGGTTAGGTAGCTTACAATATGTTTACTTTGGCAGATAAAGGTGAGTAAAATATTACCTTCTGAGTTCTGACTCGGTCTAAGTGAAGCTTTTTACTTTTTTCTTCTTTATGCATCCCCTCGTGGAATAATAGCTAGCTATCAAGTTAACCCAACCATTAGTCAAACCGACGGTTCGCTAACTAGTTGAAAATAACGAGAAACTGTGTAAAATACTACAAATAATTACCACCTGAAGTTATCTTATGTTTGTATAAGATTAATAATATCCATTAGATACTGCCCTTGTTCCAAAGTGTCTCCAATCATTTCTGCTAACCTTTATAATCTGATTTTTTTCACACTACATGTAATATCTGTAGTGGTTTACAGTTTAGACAGGGTGACAACTTTTATTTCGCATATTAATATTAAATAAAGGCTTGTGTTGATGACAGATTAATAAAAGTCAACACCAAAAACTACTTTAATACTTTTTTCCTAGTATGAAACTGACATCTGTGTCTAAACTTTAAAATATTAGTTTGACTTATAGCTAGAAAAAGTTTAGAATTAATTAGATAAAATAAAAAATGAGATTAGGTTTACTGAACAACTAAGGGGAATTCAACTGTAAAGTAAAGCAAATAAAATATACAACATTATTTATAGAAACGTCATCAAATAGGAATGTACATAGTCAAGTCACAGCAGTATCCTCTTCAAATTGTCTTCCATCAGCTAAAATGTTGGGGTGGTGAAGGATCTTCAGTAATTGATTTTTGGCTGCTTGAAAGTCTTGAAAGAATGCCCAAATCCCAAAATCTAGGTTAATGCTTTCATGGAGACCTTTCTTACTCAGTACACATTAAAATGCACCCTATTTGTTGTTGTAACTTCACCCAGAACATTTATTTCCAGTCATTTCCTATTAGTGGTACTTGATTTTGCTTTGACTTATTTATGTTTCTCAACAAATTATGCCTGTTGTAAAACACTGTTTGTTTCTTATTTATATTGCACAGCTAAAGCATATTATTGTAGTTAAGACAATTATTTCTGAGTCATGGTCTAGCTCAAGTTAATTTAATCATAAACTAAAACAGATTAAAACAGAATCATCCACAATGCAAACAGATTAAAAAAAAAATCGATAATAAAATAGAATGCAGTTGTTAAATTCACATAAGTATTGAGAACCAGAAATAACCAGAAATCCACACAATTCAAAACGATGCATATAATTATACTCTATCATTTTTGTTCTGGCAATGTAATCACCACAAAGAAATATAGTTTGAAAGATAATACCTTTATTTTCTAGTGGCATTAGCACAACCACATCATTAAAGCCCTGTCTGTTTAGTATATAGTGAAGAGGTTTTGTAGGAGGTGCTTTTGTACTGAGGTTGAAAACAGATCTTTTCATCTACCACATTGCTGGTCTGAAGGTCTGTTTCTTCTTCATGGATGTCTGTGCTCTTGTGAAACGTTTAAGCTGGGAGAGGATTATGGTGTTACCTAAGCATCTTGAGGGCATTGGGTTGAGCTATATAGACACACGCACACACATATTTTTAATACAGAAGTAGAGAGTAGCTGTAGCTATTTAAGAAAGTGTGGTCCTTGAAAAGTTTTTTTATGCTCTAATAGTTTTATCCAAATGAATGCCTGATACTGTTGCTGATACTGACTAAAAATAATCACATTTATAGTAAAATGAATAAACAGTCATTTAACGTCTTGATCAAAGCTGTTGCTTTTCTTTTCTCCCAGCGTGGATCCTTATGGCTTCGAACGCTCGGAGGACTTTGATTATGAGTCTTATGAAGAGCTGATGTCAGAGTATCTAGTTGTGCTCACCCGAAGATCTATCAAGTGGTCCAAACTATTGAAAGGAAAAAGCAAAGTGCATAAGAATGTAAAGGGTAAGTGGAAAAACAAACTTTCCTGAGTCTATCTGTCGTAATACTGCATACTGAACTTGGTTATCCTCTTTTCAGTAAAACGTTATGTACGGAAGGGGGTTCCCAATGAGCACCGGGCTCTGATCTGGATGGCTGCCAGTGGGGCTCAAGACCAGCTAGAGAAGAACCCAAACTACTACCATTCTCTGCTAGGAGCCCAACAGGACCCTAAACTGGTAGAGACCATCCGCACAGGTCAGGCTATGACCAACTTTTCATTAATCCAATGAACCCCTTATGTGGTGACATCTGTAACAAATACCAGCTTCACAGTACATTACAGCTAAAAGGTGTCTGAAAATCTTATCTTGTTGAGCAGACATTGTGACAGCAGGTCTTGATGCACAATTTGGATTTTGATGAAATCTGATTTATTTATTGTGTGTGTGCGTTGGTTCATATCACACATAAAATGCGATTTCTATCAGTTTTGAGTATGAACTGAATGCGACCATGAAGTCGCCACCATGTGCAAAAGAGGTTCTGACGTAATATGTGACCGCGCAGGCACAAACTGTGTTTATGGAAGTAAATATTTTTTTTTCCCCACCGCTCCTCCACCTGGGATTCAGAATTGTCACATTTGTTGCATGTCAGTGATGTAAAGGTTGGATAAAAGCTGTTCACCCTGAAGTTACATTGCAAAACATCAGATACATATTAGATTTAGGACCACATATGAAAGTGACTGGGGTTGGATTAAAAAAAAAAAAATTGGATTTGTGCTGTTCAGTCTTTAACAGATTGGATACAGGTCACATATGGTTTAAAAAAAATCGAATGGAGCCACATTTTCCTGCACTCTGAATGTAGCCTTCGTGGCCATCAGGCATACTGGGAAAATCCATTGGTTCTGTTTGCTTGTTATTTTGGTTGTTCATTAAAATGTGCTACATATGTGACTCGTGATAGTCATTGAATTGGCAAGATTAGATAAAGTAATTAATTTAAAAAAAAAGCGAAAAAATGGCATTCCACAGTGTCCTTTAGCTTTCTAATTTTTTTTTTTCAGAGGCAGACACTTTTTGGCATGGAGACTAACTTATCTAATGCATAAAATGAACTGTCAACATCACAAGTAATAAAATGTAGTCTTGTTTAGCTCTCTCCAAGAATTTGTTGACAACCAGTCATTGTTCATCACCAGCCATAAACTATATGTGCTCCCATATGCTGTATATGAATCCAGCTGTTCTCATGTCAGACAGTTGAATGTCAATGAAACGGAACATAAATACTATGAATTAACTAGAAGCCACTTGTAATCAATGTTTTTTTGTTTTTTTTCAATCTGTGCTGACCAATAAGTGGTCCAGCCTAAGTTTTATATGACCACTGTGTGTTTCCAATAACATTGCATTTTACCTGAAATTCCCATCCCTATCACAAATTATAAATACATTCATTGACAGTGACTTTTTTTTAATGTATCTCAAAAAACATCAATGCTTTTCTGTCTCTACTATGACTTGGATGTTCCTGTTTTGTATAACCAAGTGACAAAATCGGATTGTCTGTCGGTTATCTATCTTTCAGACTTGAACAGAACATTTCCAGACAACATTAATTTCCGAAAGACATCCGACTCATGCATGCAGAAATCTCTGTACAATGTGCTGCTGGCTTATGGTCACCATAATCCCTCTGTGGGTTACTGTCAGGTAATACTAGTGAACTGGTCATCCAGTCTCAAATGGACTGTGATAATGCCTCACACTGAAGCAGAAATACGTTTATTTAGCAGTTAAATGAGAGAGAGTGATTTCAGCATGGAGTGCATAAGCGTCACTAATATGTAAAAAGAAATTTGGCTGTGATCCTTGATGGTAATTTGGATCATATTGTTAGCCTCACAGCATGGTTGCTTTTGTCAAATATTTGGCCAAATTGTGACATTGGTGTAAAATGACAAGTTAGTGTTAGGAGAGTGAAGTTGTGTAGGTATCACAATTTGGCCGAAAGATGACATCGGCAATTCTACTTCGAGGCTAACAAAATACAATACAATAGCAATAATCCTGACGTACGCACCTTGTTGTTAATTTTACCGTGTGTGTGTCTCCTGTCTGTGCTCCATATTTGGCCTTTTGTATATTTTCAGTATTTTGTACTATTTTGAGGATATTTTCAGCATTTTTCAGTATATATTTTCAGTGTAATTATATGTGAAAGATTTTATGTCGTCTTTCTTTTTGCATTTTAAGAATCTGCTCCTAAACTGAACAGAGCTGCTTAACTGGTTTTCATTATTCCTGTAACAGTGACAGTAAATATCTGTTGTATTTTATACCACTTGGCTTAGTCACATACCTTTTCCAAAGACAGGTTAAAGGTATCACTGTCAGTGTCAACACAATATAAGAGCGTACCTTTGGTACTGATATTTGAAAGGCAAATTTTATCCACAAGAGCGCGGGTGGTTTAGTTTGGGATTCAAACAGGAATCTGGTCCTCATGGGTAATTAGATCTTTCCTACAAACTACCTCATCCCCTTTAATCTTTGTCTGTACTCTGGTTACTGCTTTCATTGTAAGAGGAAATATAATGGATGCTTAAATGAAGATGTCTTTATTTTGGCTGCAGGGGATGAACTTCATAGCTGGGTATCTGTTGATCATCACAAAGGATGAGGAGAAGTCCTTCTGGCTGATGGACGCACTAATTGGAAGAATTTTACCAGGTGTGTGTTTTTTGTACAGTACTTATCTGCTGTTTGTGCTGTGTTCTATTGTTTAATAGTAAATGGACTTGCATTCAGTGGTTTTCTATAAAACTGATTCTAAAAGCACCTCACTGTTTCTCATTAAGCCATTTGCACACAAACACACAGATTCACACACCGACAGTACAGTTTCTGGGAGCGCCAGTGTTCAGTGTCGAGTCCAGTGGTTCCCAACTTTTTTGGCTTGTGACCCCGTTGTAACATCACACATTTCTGTCAAACCCAGACATTCAAAACAGACATTCTTTTTGCTAAAAATTTGTTTTTGATCATATAATAGTTTGCTATTCGATGTTGCAAATTAAAGTTAATTTTAGATGACATTTAGGCTATATAAGGTATATTATGGATGGAGGCAGCATCTGAAATCGACCACAATGAACATCTGACAGATAAATGGTATCACAGTGCTTCAGTTACAGCTTCAGAGTTTGTCATTTGTTTTATGGATAGTGATTGTCTCTCTTTACTCATCATATTTTTATTAGTAATTTTATTTTTATCAACTACTTGAAATTTCAGGCGACCCCCATTTGAATTCCAGGTGATCCCACGTGGGGTCCCAACCCCAAGGTTAAAAAACATTGGTCTAGTCCAGGGGTGGTCAATTCTGGTCCTCGAGGGCTGAGATCCAGCACATTTTAGATATTTCCCTCTTCCATCACACCTGGAAGCAATTACATCGTAATCAGATTTCTGCAGAGCTGGATGATGAGCTCATCATTAATTGAATTGGGTGTGATAGAAGAGGGAAACATCTAAAACATACAGGACCCGGACCTTCAAGGACCAGGATTGCCCACTGCTGGTCTAGTCCTATAGTAGGTGCACCTGAGTCAGGGATCAAACAATCAGACCTCCAGTTATCACATAGACTAATCCCAATTAATTGTGCTGATCATGAGCATATTACATAATTGTTTACAGTCAACTAATTAAAAAAAATTATATTTTTGTTTCCATGTCCTTTCTTGCTAATGAGATTTGGCTGACGCTGGTACTGATTCATGTCTCATTCCTCTGAAGTATTTGTTTTTAAACAATTGGATTTATTCTTCTTTTATCCTATAAAAGTCGCATCAAATTAACAGAAAAAGAAAAATAGTTGTTGAAGTTACTTATAAAACGGTTGATTTGCAAGTACTCCAAGGTCATTAATGCCCTAAACACAGTTAAACACGGTTCTTGTAGGGTCTTAGGTCTTGAATTTACATATTTGCATTTAATACCTTTTAAAAAAGTTTTTAAAAGGTATCAAATTTGATATGGTAGGTCTCAAGTTATATTGCAATATACTGTGGGTTCCATCCCTCTGGGAAAACAAGTCTATTCAGTTCAACCCACTCCAACCTGACAATTTATGCTGAAATTAGGAACCAAATATTGCTAACTTTGCAGCCTCTGGTGAGGAATTAACTAACAGTAACTAAATGCATTTTCCTAAATTCCAGGAGTCACAAGCTTTTTTTTGCTAGTATGGCCTTGAAATAGGGATTAAATTCTGTTTGAAGTATTTTTAAAAAGGTCTTTAAACCTGTAGGAACCCTGTTTAAATTGCATGACTTTGCGGGTGGTTTCAGATTATTACAGTCCCGCCATGCTGGGACTGAAGACTGACCAGGAGGTTCTGGGGGAGCTGGTGAGGCTTAAACTCCCTGGGGTCTGGCAGACCATGGTGGATCATAATGTCATGTGGACTCTGGTGGTCTCCCGATGGTTCATCTGTCTCTACATAGACATCCTACCCGTAGAGGTGAGTGTGCACCTTTCATTGTGATATCTGCAATAATGGCTAAAGTATGTCTGTAGATATCACTGTAGTGCATGTATTTTGTGCCAACACACAATCAGTTGAAGAAAGCTTTTACAAAAGCTTTAAAATACTTGGAAGTGAAATTATTATGGCTCTTTTAGACCTGGAAAAAGAACTCTGAAGAGATAAAAGGAAAGAAAATGAGCAGCCGCCCAACTACTTTTACTAAAATGAACATATTTTCAGTACAGGAATTGTTGCATGTTTTGTAGTGTATGGATCATTTTTCATAATTCTTGTAGGATAAGGGGATTGAGACCACTGTTAGATCTGTTCAGAAGGCACTGCCAGCAGTCAAGTCAGCTTATCCTAATGACAAAAAGACCAGAAATCTGTAGTCTGGATCAGTCCAAATGGTACCTAATCCACCTTCCTCACCACATAACACAGTGGAACAACAAATAATGGGTTTCATGTTGGGTTAATAAGACCCAGTGATCAAAGTTTACCCCGTGATCAAAGTCGGGCTAATCGGTGTTACTTGTGAAAGCACTCCGATGAAGAAGTTCATACAGGGTTATTTTGTGAGTGGGAGGTGTTTATTTTTTTGGTGCTTTTCTGCAGACAGTTTTGCGGATTTGGGATTGTCTGTTCTACGAGGGCTCTAAAATCCTCTTCCGTGTGGCTCTGACACTGATCCACCACCACCAGGCTAAGATTCAACAGGCCCAGTCACTGCCAGACATCTGCGAAATTTTTAAGCAGATCACCCATGGACCTTTTGTTGACGAATGCCACATTTTCATGCAGGTAAAAATATTCCCATCCCTGTTTACGAATGTCATATCATTCAAGTCAACAGTGTTTCAAGTGGACATCTTGTTTTATTTACTAATCCTTTAATCTTATTCTTTTGCCTCCTTTCCCAGAAAATCTTCACTGAACCAGGAAGTCTCTCCATGACAACCCTGGCAAAGCTGCGGGACACATGTCGAGCACGAATCATTGCAGAAGAGTCCTGACCCTAACTGTGTTTCTGTTGCCTAAACACATTCCACACAAGAACGCATTTGCACCTTTTTCTATGACTGTCATAGTGACAACGACATGCTTTTACATAAGTGTAAATATGATTGTATGGAAACAGAAATGTGACAATTCCACTTAAATGAGATGTAGCTTGTCTTAAGTGTTTTCTATTATTAAGATGTGGAAATGAGCACTTTAGTCAGTCTGAAGTCACAGTACGACAATATTTTATACCAAATGTCATCTAAATTCTGAATGGGCACATCCATCCTAATGTATCACTAGTAGTTCCTTGGCTGATGGTTCCATGTATTTAATGGGAATAATGTCTTAACGCATTTCAAGAATTTATTTCACTTAATTGTATTAAGGATTTTTTTTTTTTTTTGTTCATTAATTAATGTGTACAGTGGTGATACATTTGGGCTGCTTTTTCTTTAAGTGTGTCTAGAGTCTACAGTGTTGAGGTTTTAGGACCTTTAATCAGTCGTACTACTGACATCGTATTTTGTTGCACTGTACAGAAATAACCCTGGCAATAATCCCGGCTCTGACTATTCCTCGTAACCCACACCTTGTTTAACAGTTCAGCCATGTGAACATCCATGTATATAAAACAAAACAAGAGAAAAACATACTATAATATGGGGGGTAAAAAGTCAAGAAGGGCTAGATCAAGATTTTATTACCTCTTAATATGATGCATAATAGAAAACGAGATCAAACCATTTTCTATAAAAATAAAAGATTAAATCACTACAATTCATATGAACCTGGTGTTGGGAAAATCAATCATATAAACATAACCAATGCACTACTCAGCATGTCATCTTAGGTTTAAAGTATGCACAACAATCTTCACCATTAACAAACTGTAGAAAACAGCAATCCACATTTTTATCAAAATGGTTAAACTCTTCATCTGTCGTACTGCAGTGTTGGGTCAGTTCAGCCTTTCACCACTTTCCACCGCAAAGAAATATGGAAGCAAACGTCAGAACATTCCCTTTGACTGCTTCTCTTAATTACATTGGGATATTCAATTATTTTTTTTTTATAAATAGTTACAAAGCTATAAACAACACAATAGCTATTGAAGTGAATTTAACCAAGTCCTACAACTTAATCAAACAAGAACAGCACAGGGGTGATGTGTAGCCAAACAGCAGATGGAGAACTTGCTACAGCAGGTTCTCACGAGATGACGGTTCAGTCCTTTTGGGCTTCATCAAAATGTACACCATGTAAAGTTAGCCAGCACTTCTGGCCTCTTTTTGTCATTCGCAGAGAAAATTAAACAGAAAATCAAATATCCAGAAGTCACATGGGATATGCAAAAACATGCACTCAACAGCGCCTTTCATCCATTCATACTCGTGTCCACAACAACTTGCTCCTTCAAACACTCCGCGTCATCCTTTCATATTTTAGTCTATCAGGGGTAGGATTAATGAGGAACATTCAGATGGTCTGGTATCCAGCATGACTCTTCTTCCTGCCTATTAGATAGGCAATAAGGACAATCAGCACCAGGCCAGCCAGAGCAGCGCCCACAATGATGGGGATGAGCATCTGGTCCTGGTCCATCTGACACTCCTCAGCTGCAGAAACAGAAGAAAGTGGAGGAAGAAGATGATGAAAAACCCCAAACAGAAGCTATTTATGCATAAAACCAGCACTTCAGTACAGTGCATCCATCAGTTTGTATAGTTAGTAACTTAAAGTGGTAGATAGTTATATCTACATATGAGAGGCACTCAGAGTAGAGGGATTACTGAAGAGTGGTTCTGACCCTTGACCTACTGGATGCACAGCTGCTTTAAGCCTGGTTACATTGAAATACTGCTGAAGGGTGTAATTTTTTTCACAAGTTATCTACAAGTTTGATGTGTCACAGGAACATGGTCCTGTATACTTTATATTTACAGGACATATACTTTAATTTCCTGCTTTGTCCTTTCTCCGTGGTTAACTTATCAATTGTCTACTACTAGCAAAGGGAACACTTATCAGACCGTTTTATTTACTATGCATAGAAAGAACAAAATGTTCTCATCCTAAAGTCCTTTTATCTAATAATGCTGAGTCCTGTTAGTTAAATCCTACATTGCATTCTGTTTACTCTTCAGTCCTGTGGGCAGAGCAGATATCTGGTCTGTATCATCCTGTCCCAGTACAGCAGCTCCTTAGTTCTATATATTATAAAAGTTAATGTGAATCTCAAGTGTTTCTGTAAATCTGTCAGTGTGTAAGGCCAAGTCTTCTCCCTGCATCGACTTATTTAAGATGTAGAACAGGGAGTGTGGTCCGTGTAACGCTTATCATTTCAATTTCCTATTTGAAACGTGAGAAATGGGAAATTAGAAAATTGGATTATATTCTCCAATATCACGTTTTGTGGTTGCTGTATGTAACCATAATGAACATTTAAGATCTGTTTCCAAATTTTTCATTTGCGCAGTAATGATTAGAATATTAGATAATAAAACATTATCTAAAAATTAGAATAATAAGAAAATCGGAGTGAACTTGTTTCTGTTTGTCTGCCAGGGGGTTGGGTCAATGCTCCTGACTCACATAATCTGTTTGGCTGACAGTGGCCTAGTTCTACCTATCACAATGCTCTGTTTCAGAGGTTTGCGGGTGAGGATCTGTGTTGGACAAAACATATTAATGTTAGCTCTTACGACGTGGCCTTCATATTTTCCCTCATCCAGCGGAAAGCCGTTTATTTGGTCGGAATAACTCTCAATGGTCGGATGTCATCAATGGAAACGTTCCGATTATCCCCATGTATTTTTGCTTCCCCAGACAATGGTTGGCTCGGAGACGGTAGAATAGAACTAAAGAGTCTTTGGTTGGCTTTCTGGTGGACAACGTTTTTGGCATTAATGCTTGTCCATGACCACCTAGTCTACATAGGGAATGATCAATGTAGAAACCTAACACCGTCTTAAGTATATTTTAGTTGCGCTAAGAGTTTCTAAAGCTACATATTACCCAACTTTAACACTTTCAACATACTCAATATAACACATAGAAGTTAGATGTGAATTTAACGGGCTATCAAGACCGAACAGACCTCTGCTGTGGTCTCATAATATAAAGTCTGCACAAATCCATGGCAAGGTAAACCCCTGAAACCGAGAGTCGTTATGGCCACCATCTGCCAATCAGATTATGTGTGTCTGGTGCATTGACCCAACCCCCAGGCAGACTCAGACAGAAACAAGTTCTTTCTAATTTTCGTATTTTTCAATTGTCTAATTTTCTAATTGTTACTGCGCAAATGAAAAATTGGGAAACAGATTGTAAATGTTCGTTATGATTACATACAGCAAACACAAAACGCGATATTGGCGAATATAATCCAATTTTCTAATTTCCCATTTCTTACTTTTCAAATAGGAAATTGAACCGGTAAGCGTTACACGAACCGTATCCACCATGTAAGATATTTTGTGTTAACGTGATAACTTTTGAACAGGTTGATGGACCAAATTTGGTGTACTCATGCTCTAGGACAGGTACATGAACTGATTACATTTTGGAGGCCAACACTTTCAAGATGGCTGACTTTTTGTTTGGCCCATCCCTTCTGAACAGTATGGGCCATGTATGTAAAGAACTGTTTTCTTTCAGGAAATAATATGAGGAGAATGAATGATTTTATACCAGTTTTATTCTTCTAATAATGTAATTATATGATTGATGCTGGATCCAGTTTGGTTTGAAAAGTGTGGGGTAAAGTGAATTAAATGTTGTGGGGTACAGCTGGACTTTTTATTTGGCCCATAACTTCTGAATGGGAGGATGGAAGTGGTGGTGACTGGAAGCATCGCGTTTCGGGGATATACCTCTGGGAGACCGAGGAGGTGACTGCATAGTTGGCTAGTATTTTTTTTATCTTTATTTTCGAACACATAGAAAATGTAATCAAAACAAATCAAGCAACAAAACATCAATAATGATACACAAAGGGTTGATTTGTATATTTTTAAAAAATACACAACTGCAGAAAAAAAATGTCATTATGTACTTGAAACTTAAATTGAGTGTTTCAAACCGACTGTTTTGAGCTTGTTTTATTCTGTTTAATTTTGTTGTGATAATCAAAATGTTGATGACGTAGAAAATTAACTGAATGTGATGTCAGACCATCTAATTTATTTTTTACATTTGTTTAAGTAGGGGGCAGGCAAATATAAGAATAGATTTCTTCTTGGTGCTTGAAAATGTAGATGGCATTTTCTCCCCATTCCCCACTCCCTCCTCTGGGGGGAGTGGTGTTTTTTCAGCGCTGGCTGCTTGGGGAAC
>JAPTYR010000018.1:34532914-34547172 GCA_029814505.1 Siphamia roseigaster | reverse complement strand
AAAGTAGTGCAGGTTCATCCTTTGGTACCATACCGATGTCAGCATTACATCTGATGAGTCAAAAGTTTACAATAAAGTTTGGTTTCAAAATTGATTCCCAAGATTTATTGTTTAACTTCAATTATTTATTTGTTCTATGCTTTAATTTCACAGTACACTGAGATATTAAAATGCATCATTTTCACTGCATTGTCAATGACATTGGCAGTGGAAAAATGTAGCTGTAAATGTAAAAACTTTTGACCGGTAGTGTAACATGAATGTTGAATGATCAGGACCTACCAATAAGTTCAGCAGGTTTGTTAGGCCTCTTGTTGATAAAGGTCTCAAAGGCTTCCTTCATCGCATTGATGAATCCCTCATTTCGTGCAAAACAGTTCTGTGCCACGTTGTCCATCTTGTCCTTGAAATCCAGCAGGTCTTGCACCATGTCCTTGTCCTTTTCTGGTGTACATACAATCTCTCCACCGAAAGACTACGGTCAACACCATTTACAACATAGTTTTTACAGACAAAAAAAGAAACAATTAATGGACCTCATCACTTTCTATGAGATTCATCTGAACTATACATTTTGTGAGGTGTGTACCTTGATGTAATCCCTCCAGAACTGCAGCAGTGTCGGAAGTCCTCCCTTTACCTTACTGAAGAGCTGGTAAAGGAGAGCCAGCTCTGTCACACGGTTCTCATCCAGCAGAGTGCTCAGACCTGAAAATAAAAGAGCACAAAGTATGGTATATTGTAGTGCATTTGTACCGGTTTTCAAAAAATTAAAAAATAAATAAAGATCACATTTGAAAGTTCTTTATTGACAACTAAATCAAATCCACAATTGAAGGAAACATTTCTGCAATACATTTCTAATCAAGAATAAAATAAGTATGTATATATAAAAAAAAATGTTAGTCATAGTTTGAGCCATACCCTTTTGTAGTATTGCTGTCATATGTTCACCTAATAACTGTTTCTCAACACAGCTAATAAGTGGTTTCCTGTAAAGTAACAAAGAAGAAATGACAAAGTAGGGATGAGTACATGGTACAAATGCAATAACATTTAGTCTGTGATTTGATGAACATGTCTGCAAATGCCCTCTCATATCTTCACTTTTTAACACTGAGTCTTGCATCATCAGTGACACTGAGGTAAAAAAAATTACAATCGCACTATGTTCATGTCATTACCACAACATAAAGAAAAGCACCAAGTGTTCTAATAAATCTGTGGTAGACTATCTTTTTTTTAGATTAGTACACAGATTGAAAGTAAGATATCAAATAATTTATTTTCTATATCTGATTGGATATTATTCAACACAATATTGTTATAAAATTACAAATAAAAAAAAAATCAATTGAAAATGAAAAAGGTCAAATGCATTTAGTAGGTTTACTGAGTGCTCTGGTCGAGGTAGCTCATGATACGATCATTCTCCTCTTCCAACCGACGAGCCACATGGTGCAAGTATTCAGGCACCTGTACACGGGCACATGATATACAACTCATTTATAAAACCAAAACATACTCTTGGAATCAATTTACCAATGAATAATGACCACATGAGATGAGAATACTTTAACTACAAACCCATAAATGGTGGGTTTCACTCACATCTCTCTCCTGCATCAGGCGTTGTCCCTCTGCTGCATACAACCGATTGGTCTCGATCAAAAATTGTTCCTCAAATGAATCTTTGTAAACCTGACAAAAGTCAATCAGGGAGGTAAAGACACTGACCTCTATCACATTCAATCCATTAAGCAGGTAGGTCTGATAACAAAGTGATGAAGTACCTGCAGGTCTGAGAGCATGCCCAACAGACTCCTGAGTAGACTACGATCTACGGTCTCACCATTCCGTTCAAGTTCTATCTGCTCCAAAATGCCATCTACTGTCCGCTTCTGAACAGCACTGTCACTCACAATGTGAATACGAAACAGTTCCAACCCAGTGTCCCTGTAACATAAAAAAAAACAACCTTCAGCCTCCTCTGTACAATACATCTGAATGAACAAATTAGTTTGAATTAAACACAATTTTACCAGATTGAAGGGAGCAGGGAGTTCTGAAGCACATAGGTACGATCCAGGAAGAGAAAAATGCTACGGATCATTATCTGTAAGAGATAAACAAAAACTGTCGGTGTAGTAGTAGTCGTTCATCAAAACAAGACATGCATATCTGATGAGTCAAACTTTACAGTTTGCCTGCAGTGATCCTGCCAACAGCGATTCATCCTCTTCAGGAAGGAAAGGTTGTCCAAAGACTCTGTGAGTTCATTGTTAAGGAAAAGCATCCTGTTAATTCATTTAAAACTGTTTAGCATAAGCATACTGCTACAGCTATTTATAGATAAATATTAGTTGTAGTTATGGGTATGGAAAACATGTCAAGCATTTTATGACAGCCACCTTCATTGTTTGTTGAACCCCACTGTGAGATTTCTACACATGAAGAACTCTATACCTTCACATATGTATTTAGAAAAGACCTGAAGTGTTACAGCAATGTCCATATTTCATTGAAACTAGAGGTGCACAATATATGTGACCTGATTCAAAATGAGTCACAGTGGTACAAATTTCAAAATTGAGTTTTTGGTATTTAATGGAAAGTATAAGAAATAAGCTTTAAAATTATATTATAGTCAAAGGTATATGATGGATTATTTTGAAGATATGGCCATTTGAATTATGGCTTTCCGTCTATCTTTTTCCAATCAAAAACCTCACAAAATAACATCTAAAGTTTTTTGGCAATTTTTGTTTTGTGATATCATTCAACTTTTTTTTTTACAGTGCATGTGCATGCATTTGCCATTAGGTGGACCGAAAGAGAGAAAGAACAAGTTGTGATGTCCGGTGTTTTTTTCTGGGCAAAACTCATGGATCTGTAGATATAAGTCTGTCTTGTGTGTGCAATAATCATATCACAGGTCCTGCAATGTACGAGGCAAATGAACTGAATGTGTTATCTAATTTCAACCGGGGTACCTGACACACACTGTGCATAGCGATCCACCAATCATAATCCTTCTTAAACAGTTTGCTGAAGCAGACCATGCCCCTGCACATGAGTTGCTGGTAACAACATTGAAAAATGAGCAACGAACAGGAGAAAATTATTGAAAACAAAGACTTGGTACCAAAAAGGAAAGCAAAGTCAATTATCTGGAATTATTTCAGTCACAGGATGATGCTGAAACACATGTTCTGTGTCGATAGTCCCTTCCCTTTCCCTTTACCTGACTGATGCATATAAAAGGATATTCTCTAAACTGGTGGATCTGAGCTTGAACGTGATCTTCACAGACTTGTCGTAGCTGTTTGTACAGTGTTGGGGAAACTTTATAGGAACACAGGTTTTCAACAGCCTTCGAACAAAACAGAGGGGATATACACATGGAGAAAAAAGAAAAACAAGTTATAAATTTGTTACAACTGTATATCTTTTGTTATGTGGAAATGTAACTGAGAATTTCCAGGCAATGCTTATTAATGTCTAGTTATGCCACAATAACAAGCAGAAGTGAACTCTGTCCAACAGAAGATTTGTTCAAATCCATTCAAGTTTAACAACATGGACTGAATGAAATGAAGATGTACTGCAGAATGGAATGGGGAAAGGTAGCTGACTGCAGAATCAAGGATGAGATGATTAAACTGCAGATGTAAAAAAAATAGGTAACAAACTTGATAGAGCTCTTCCAGATTGTATTTGATAGACGTGCTGTTCTGGATGGCTCCCACTGCATCGCGTAGCTTCAGCCATGTGTCCTCAGTGTAGTTCTCTGCTAGTTTTGGCCTGTCTGTTACAAAAAGCAAGTAATAATATGTGTACATTTACAACAGCTTACAACACCACTTCCTGAAATTATCTTTTCAACAGTTGTTATTATTTTTGACAGTTTTATTCTATATCCTGGAATACGAACATACAAGTAACATATATGTACAACACGTAACACCCAATAATTCCCCCCTGGGATTAATAAAGTATTCTGTTACACGTATTATTTTCCTGTGAATTAAGTAAAAGAACTGATTATCAGGGCTGACAATAAAATGGAAATGATAATTATCATCATTATTATCAGTTTTAACCACATAATTACATAATTATTTATTTTTCCTCAGAAATCAGCAGCTATAATTACCATCATGTTATGGAATATCTTGATAATCATTATACTTTCTTTTCTACACGTCTATTAGTTTAAAATGTCAAATAAAACAGAATGTTATAATGTTGTTGCTTTACTTAATTTCAGTTTCATGTATGTTTTGATAGACAAATATTTTATCAAGGTAATAGTTTTTATGTATTCCACAATGAACCCTAATAACTCTCTACTTTTTTCAACTTTTACACAGGAATACAAATCATCATTTAAACTCAGCGAATACTGCTTTGACATTTATCCTGATGATCACTGTTATCAAATTATATGGAAATTTCTGTTATGATTTTCTAACATGATAACATACTGTTCTACCATGAATCTATTTGACAAGCTTGTTTTCCTATTAATTCACTTGAAAAGGAGTGATTAGTTAACATATCTATAATTGTTGTATGGAGAATTTGTACAGGGATGAGAAATAATTGCATTAAAAACTAGTACATCACAAACGCATTTTAAGTAAGCAACTAAAATCTGTTATGTGAACCATCATAACTACACAGTAATCGGAGATAACTTGGCAGCAGTTAATTTGATGCCAGAAAAGATAAACAACCAAGAGCAGTACAACTTCATCCTGCATGGTCTGAAAGTTACTCTGTCGTGATACAAGTATTAATGATAATCGATGCTGCAGCGACAGTAGAACCCCGGTGAAAATGACCATTAATGACAGTACCTTTGAAATTCTTGATGACTAATTTCTTTGAAGCGCCTGTTTTGCCTGAGGCCACAGAAGAGGTCCTGGCCATCCCGTTGGTGTCCGTTATAGCGGAGAAGCTGGCTCTCTTGTCCTGTCGGGTGTCCTCTGCCATTATCAGATTAGCGCTTTGGCTTAACGCTGTATGATTCAAGTGTTTTGCTAAGTTCAACGTTATACTGTTTAGTCGCTTGTTTACTGTCAGTAACTCTGGCTCTTTGTTGAACCCGTTGTCTTTGGTTGAGAGTACAAATGCCCCAGTCTATTTAAAACGCATTTACTTGTAAACACTCACTAACCTCAATTAAACAGAAAACATAATTACCACCAGCTAAGTAAACAGATAGCAAGCTAACAGTATGTTACCAGAAACTGCAGCTCACTTTGCTACCAGTTTTCGTCTTCTTCAAGCACTTTAGCTTTAGCTTTAATGGCTACTCCATGCCATTGTTCGCTACTTACAAATAATACAGTGTTCAATTTTTGGATGTTGCCGCTGTAAACAAAAACATAAACGCGACATAGTTAGCGTTGGTATCACAGACCCATACAACTAATGGCTTTCTTTACCCACATAGCTAGCTAGCACAACAAAATGGCTTTTCTCAGACAGTTCAGTGGACAGGTGCATCTTGGGTGAAAAGCAGTGGAGTTGCATTCACTGACAGGCTGTACTTTTAGTAGCTTTACAAAAAACAAAAAGAAATGTGGTATTTCTTTTGCATTGCTTTGAAAGCTGTTAGTTTTTTGAAGAATGTGCAACCTTTATTTTACGCTCTGTTAAAAAAAATCTTGAATTTTACTGCTTGTGATTCTAATTACTGTTTGTTTACTGTATTTTTGATACATTGGTTTAATAGATTAATGTGTAATATTTTTACAATATATGACAGATAACTGATGTCTTCAGAGGGTTAATTAAGATAAATATGACTATAAGAATCAGTTTCACATAGATTGTCGAAATGCATCACATACTACAGTAGCATATTTTAAGTAACGCTAAGCTTTTTTGTATTATTGCCATTTGATCAAATAGTTTAAGTATCTAAATAGCATCTTGTCAAAATAAATGAAATCATCATATCAAAGCAATAGCACTCACACAAATGAAACACTCAGTATGAGCGATGTGGAGTGCTGCTATGAAAATGTTTGTTTCTGGATTTGAACGCAGCACTGTATCACCTGCGAGCAGCAGGAGTTCAGTGAAAACGGGCGGTGTTTCATACAACACAGGAAGACCGAAACGATACAAGCCATATTTCACTTTCCCGGTGTTGTGCTGAGCCGGGCAGTATGCCTGTACTACTGCCTGTCCGAATGTATTCATCATGGAACTTGGTTGTGGAGTAGGGTTCGCCTGTGAGTGGTGATCCCCGGCCTGCCGTCACCAGCCCCGTCTGTAGCGGTAGGTTCTTGCTAACAGCTCCCAGGAAAACTAACGCTAGAGAGGGAGTTGGTGCGTAGAGCATCATCTCAAAGGAGGGGAGGCCGGTTGAAACTAAGGGCTTTTTCTTTGGAAGATTGTGGTAACGTAACAATGCATTTTCATGGATTACGTTAATATCAATAAGCCATTCTTTAGGAGCATTTAAGATCTATATTAGTGATAATTAAGTCGCTAGCATTGGCAGTACTATGAGCAAGCTCCTTGTGCTAATATTAGCACACTTGGGTGGCCCAATAACTAATCAATTAATGGACTAATTCGATCACGACATCCTTGCATGTTGAGTCTATTAAAGCCTTTTGATAAGTTATTTCATCTCCATACAAACTAGTGTTTATTAGCGAACTTTGTTTTGCTAGTTTCAGTGCACTTAGCAAGCTAGCCAGCAACGTCATTAGCTAGCCGTTGCAGCGTTACCCAATAGAGTATCTAATCTGACAGTATTACTACAGATTTAACATTGTCCCCAGCTACACTGGGAACCAGTAATATCTATTCTGATCACTGAGAAGCTTTCATTATTTTACACTGGTGGCGAAGTTATCTAAACGCACGCAGTCCTGTAAAAATGACAGTTTGTGACACTATCCTTCACATGTTGCAACATTTCTGAGCTTTAACGTAATAGTCGAGATAGTAGAAAATGGAAATGTGTTTTGTTCTCTCTTGTGACACTGATAAAGGTACAGTAGGATACATCTTCATAGACCACAAACACAACTATCTGTTCTGCCCAGATTATATCACAATGGTCTCATGTAACACTTCATTTTCTTTTTGATTATTGATCTATAAAGTCGAAAAAAAATCTGAAAATGAGCATTGCAACACTCCAAAGGCTAGTTAACTGTTAAAACCGATATAATCAACCTGCATTATTGGAAATTCGTTATTGGAATCAACAGCTTTGTAAGTGGAACAACACATCAAGGAGTACATCTCCAGAGTATGTTCTAAATGAGGGATACGCCCATTCCTATCTTGCTGTATCAAGTAATAATGCCAGTATAGTAATGATGGCGTACACTTATTTCAGTAAAGTGTTATATTGATATCATCTGTTTCCACTTGTGTTCATGCTTGAATGTTTTTTTTTTTTCTCATCTAGTGTAGATGCCGTGCCCAAGATGAGTGTGAAGGCTTTTGAGCTAGTCCCTGCTGTGGAGCGAGATCTCCTCATGGGGGACAAGGCTCGCATCAACATAGAATGCATAGAATGCTGTGGAAAACATTTGTATGTAGGTACCAATGACTGCTTCATCCACCACTTTTTATTAGATGAGGTCAGTTCTGCAAAAGGGAAACTCAGCTACTCTGCTCAGAAGCTGCTGCACAAATACTTGGGCCTCAAGAAACCAGTTGCTGAGCTGCGGGCTGCCTCAGCTTTGGAGCGTTTGATCGTACTTTGCGATGGAGTAGTGTTCCTTGTTGACATGGTGACCCTGGAAACTGTGCCCTCTGCGGCAGGGGGAGGAGCCAAGATCAGAGGTGTGACTGCATTCTGCATAAATGAAAACCCTGTAAATGGTGACCCCTTCTGTGTGGAAATGGGTGTGCTCTCCTCCAAAAGGCGGACGGTTCAGATTTTTATGGTTTATGAGGACAGGGTGCAGCTGGTCAAAGAGGTGAGCACACCTGAGCAGCCTTGTGCAGTCAGTCTTGATGGTTACTTCTTGTGCCTGGCCCTTACTACACAATACATGATCTTAAACTACAACACTGGAGCCCACCAAGACCTCTTCCCTTACAACAGTGAGGAGAGGAGACCGATAGTGAAGCGGATCGGACGGGAGGAGTTTCTCTTGGCAGCTCCTGGGGGTCTTGGTAAGTTGGTATAAAAATGCCAAAACTGGCATTATAGAACTTCATTCATTTTCTGACACTCGTAAATTTTCTCTTAAAAAGAACTGTTTAGAAAAATAGTTTATCATTGAGTAAACAAATGATAAAGTTGCTCTTTTCCAACTACTTTTTTAAATAGTGAGTTATTATTTGGTTTCTGTCCTCTGAAACCATACAGTGAATATCTTTGTGTTGCTAAACAAACTGGACCTTTGATAAAACAGTTTTTCACCATTTACTGACATTTTGAAGACCAAATAGCTGACCAAATAGCAGTTGAAACAATCATCTGCAGTCCTACAACTGTTTCCCTTCAGTTAGAACTCTGTTCTTAAACCATGTGCTTTAGAGTTAAAAATTTGAAGAATACTGAGTATATCATTAACTTTGGTTTGAGGTTAGTCTGGGTTTGTATTAGGAGGGAAGTCTTGATTTTGTAGAAGCTGAGAAAGTCAAAAAAATGCTTGACTTCAAGTATGATGTACAAAACTGTTTATTAAAAATTAATGTTAATATTGTTCAGTGCCATTTTACTCTTCATTACCGTTATCTTTTTTTCATTTATTTACCTACCTTGTAGTTCTCTCTTTTTTTTTAACTTTCTTTGTTATTGAGAAGTCACACAGAGCTTTTTTCCTGTTCTTCAGGGATGTTTGCCAATGCAGAAGGTGTATCTCAGCGAGCTCCAGTCAGCTGGTCTGAGAGTGTGATTGGTGCTGCTGTGTGCTTTCCTTATGTCGTGGCTCTAGATGAGAGCTTCATTACCATCCACAGCATGCTGGATCAGCAGCTGAAGCAGACACTTTCATTCAGGGATGGACACATTCTACAAGACTTTGAAGGTATCCTGAAACAACTGTCACATTAGACAAACTCTACATGTGGTTATCTGAGACAGAGTTTTAACCTATGAGTTTTGTGTGTTGTAGGAAAGGTCATCCTGGCTTCCACTAAAGCTGTTTATGTCCTGGTACCCTTACCATTGGAGAGACAGATCCAGGATTTACTGGTCAGTCACAGAGTGGAAGAAGCACTCATTCTCACTGAGGGAGCGCAGAGAAATATTCCCAAAGAAAAGTTTCAGGTAGCAATATTTTACTTCAATTTTTGTAACTTTGTGGATTAAAACTATGAGTCTTTTGCTATACTCCAGTAATGATAATGGTCTGTAAATCTGTCCCAATAATGGATTTCCATTTTCTTTTCATGCTCAGATTTTGCACAAAAGGATCCTCCAGCAGGCAGGTTTCATACAGTTTGGACAACTTCAGTTTCTCGAAGCAAAAGAACACTTCAGGTAAGTTTTTGTTCTCTATTAGTTTGAGTTTTTTTCCCCTCTATGTTTAAGTCATAACCCTTGTTGTATATAACATCAAGTCATTCTGATCTTGTGGTTTTGGGTTATCTCATACCAAAGTACTTAACCTTCTCAAATAAAATTTTTTTGCAAAAAAAAGTAAAGTTAACATTTCTATTAAGTTCACTGGACCTTCTAATATCTTAAAGCTCCATTCTAATCTAAGAAAAAAAAAAAGTTTGGAAGCACAATTTCATTACTGTCGTTCAAGCTTCATCAGTGCCATATTTTTAATGGATTAAGTAGAAGTTTGTCAAGAAAGCTCTTAAGGAAATTCTCAACATGTAATCGTGGAAATTGTAGTGTTTCATCGCCACTGCTTTTCAGTTTCTCACAAATTTGGATTCTGTGTAGTATTAGTGGTGTTCTGTCAGATTAAGAAGATAATTTTTTTTTTCAAGAAGGATCACAAGCATATAGGATGAATTAACCATGGCGTAGGTTAAATTAAGTGAAGCGACGTATGAATGATGTAGGCATACAGAATGGTCTTAACAAAAGAAGGGAAGCAAGGGATATTGTTTTTGGTTTGTTTGTTTTTTTTCTTTAACACTCTAGCAGTAAAACTACTGGTTGAGTTCATACCATGTTTGGTTTATATATTGCCAGTGACCCAGAATACAATAGGACATTTTCGGAAAAATAGGTAAATGTTTAAGTTTTTTAGGAATTTATTTTTTTTAAGTTTGTCATTTACTTATAATGGGGGAGATTTCACATGTTAATCCACTGTGTTTCAATTTACTTCAAACTTGGCACATATATAGAGGCAATTGATATGCTGACGCTAGCACACTAATAAACATGATGATATCAGCTGGTACGATGCCAAAATAAGATGCAATACGTGTGAGGCGTGGGGTTTGTCATGCCTGGCACCACTTTTTAAGACTTTGTTGATGTCTCATTTCTCTATCATCAGACTTGTAATTCTTCATTGCGTTGCTTCTGTGTGTTTTTATCTTTATGTATTGTTTACAGAAAAGGCCAGCTGGATGTTCGTGAGCTGATATCTCTTTACCCGTTGTTACTGCCAGCTTCCTCTTCATTCACACGCTGCCATCCTCCGCTCCATGAATTTGCCGATCTCAACCACCTGGCACAGGGAGATCAGGAAAAAGTACTGCGATGCAAGAGATTTCTCATCAGTTATTTAGGAGAGGTAAAAAAGAGACATTGGTTTTTTTAATTTAGATTTTACAGAGAATTTGGCTCTCATAATTTTATGATTATACAAATGTATTTCCATCTCCACTCACAGGTACGAAGCACAGAGGTGGCAAACGGCTGCAGGGAGGATGTTGACACTGCACTGTTGAAGCTGTACGCAGAGCAGGATCATGACAGCCTTCTAGATCTGCTAGCCACAGACAATTCCTGCCTCCTAGCAGACAGTGTCCCGTGGCTTGAGAAATATCACAAGTGTGTAGCTTGCTGCATTATCAATGCACAAAAAAGTCACTGTTTATGCTCTGTTTTATCAGATGATGTGGGTTTTTTATGATGTAATTGCTCTTTAAAGACTAATGTACCAATTGAAAGCATCCTATTCATTTGATACCATATTTAGAACTATATTCATTACCAGACAAACATCCAAAGTCATGGACACTGCAGGGATCACTTCAATTTCCATTAATTATTGCATTCACAAAATGAGACAGTTCCTGGAGGGACTTGTTGGGTAAATACAGTGTCCCTTAGTTAATTTCCACCTGGGCACAGGTTTAAATACTTCATCCAGATAAGACCTGGCAGCTTAATTACTTCGTATACAAACATCTTGAGGGAGACAATTTCATGGTGTCTTTTTTTCTGTCCCTTTCACATAGATATTTTGCACTAGGGCTGCTCTATCATTACAACGGCCAGGATTCATCGGCACTCCAGGTACGGACATGTAAACAAAATTTATAACCAGCTCTCATTGAAGACGTAACACCTATATGAGGTTTTCAAGTTAACTGAATGCACACTTTTTCTGTATTCCTCTGACAGTTGTGGATTCGTGTAGCAGACGGGGATCTGCAGGACTCTACGAGATCTGACCTATATGAGTACATCGTGGACTTTCTTTCCTCCTGTTCTAATCTGGATCTCGTGTGGAAGTATACAGACTGGGCTTTACGGAAAGATCCTACTGTATGTTCTCAAGACCTCGAATTATCTTGAAATTGTTTCTTCACTTCTCAAGTACATGTTCAATCTGAGAGCAACCAGTTATCTTGTTTTCTCTTCATCTGTTAAATTCATCTTTAATGTATTGTATAAATTGTGCTTGTTGTAATAAATATTTAATTTGTGATATATGGTGTGAAAGGGAAGAGCGCCACTGGTAACCCAGCCTTTCTTTGTCCACCATAGATAGGTGTCTACATTTTTACGAAGAGGCCTGTCACTAAAGAGCTACCAGAATTGAACCCTGATGATGTTATCGCTTATTTGGGAAAACACAAACAGGCGCTGCTCCTCTACTTGGAACACCTGGTTTTGGACCGACAGATACAGGTACAGGAAATGGGTACAACCTCTGTTCTGACAGACTGCCATTAATTAAGAAAGTGAACGCTGATGCTGATCTCACAAATGTAACCTTCTTCTTTTAAGGTAACAATCACAGTGAAAGAAATTTCCATGCAGTATCAGTTCCCGTCTTTATTAGGTTACAGTATCTGGTTTCCCACGTCAGCACTGCCTTCCAGTTATGACTTTGAAGCTATTGTACTGGATCTTTGTGTCAACTCAACTATGACCTTTCAGTTCATGCTATGGATTTGCTTCTAAAAATGTATGTCAAAGCTTCTTTTAAGTTCATGGGACCATGCAAAATTTTAGAGCTGGAACTCATTACTCCTTGAGTTCTGATGTCAGACTTCAAAGATTACTTGCATTTGTTGAACTGTTTGAGGAAATTGTTAATATTTGCCCTATAGACAGGCTTTGAAAGATTTCTTCCTCATTCAGTAATTCTTTGGAACAAGCTTGTTTTACTTACCTTTAGCTTGCTGTCGTTTACCACTCAGTGGATTTATTTCATTGGTGGAATGTTGAATGGGTGCAAGATACAAATTTCAATCCAATCTGGTGGAAAAATAAGCTACTGGGGAAGCTTAAACATACTTTTATGTTTCTCTAAGATTCAGAATTCCCAACTAAAAAAACAACTTGAAGTAAAGCTAAGGGATTTTGCAAGGTTCGGTGGTATTAATAGAAGAATTTGACTCTGTGACAAGAACTGGCAAGGCCACATCAGTGGGTTGTTGTAAAGTATAAAAACCTTGAACAGTTTTCCCTCTGGTATTCAACCTCAATAATGGTTTTCTGTTGTACTCTGTAATACTGCTTTGAAACTGTTGTATTACAAATTCAAGAAAAACCTATCAAAGGTCCATGTTCTAAAATTCTCTTATTTTGTGGCATATGTATAGAAGGAGATGTTTCACACACACCTGGCTGTGTTGTATTTGGAGAGGGTCTTATCGTTACTGTCAGAGTCACCAACAGATGAAGAGCAGCTGATGAAAGCGAGAGAGAGGCTTCAAGCTATGCTCAGGGAGTCCAACCTATACCGTGTACAGTATCTTTTAGGTGAGGTACATGTCTGTTGACTGACTGTAAGAATGTAATTATGTATATATGATCATAATTATTTTCAAGTCCAAATATTAAGTAACATGTTATAAGGCGTGCTTAAGGGAATGGAATCCTCTATCAATTTTGTCACTTAAAGTTTTAATTCCTCTGCTTTATTTAGGTAAAATGGAGAAATATGAACATTTGCTGCTGGAGCGTGCAACACTACATGGAAAACTGGAGGAGAATGAGAAGGCACTCCATATACTAGTGCACAAACTCAGAGACTTCCCATCTGCTGAGGCCTTCTGTATATGGGCCTCCTCACGTCGGGATTCTGCTTACAGGCAACAGTTGTTTCATCTTCTCCTCGGGGTATATCTTGATGGTAGCCTCACTGGACAATCCCAGATTGCAGCAGGCGGGGGAAGTGGAGAGCTGGAAATGGCAGCAGTGGACCTCCTGAATCGGCACGGAGAGGTGTTCGACGCTGTTCGGGTACTGAGGATGCTCCCTGAAGGCTGGTCTCTGCAACTGCTCAGACCCTTTTTGGGTCGAGCCGTTAGGGCCAGTATGCACGCCTGCCGCACCTCCCAGATCGCTCTGGGTTTAGCCCACTCAGAAAACCTTCAGCTGCTGCATGACAGGGTATGAAACCGAGCAAAATGTTTGTCTGTACATGATGTAGTAATTATCTTTATTTATATAGCACCTCTCTCAGACAATGTGTCACAAAGTGCTTCACAGTAATTTTTGTACACACACACACACGAGTAGGTGCTGCTGCCATACAAGGCGCTGTCTATCTCTATTGGAAATGTTTATCATGTACAGAAAAAGCCTCACCAATCATATCAGAATCAGTGTTTTCATTACCACCATTAGAAGACAGACCACTGCCACCAATCTTGAGAGAAACGGTAGTACGAGTACACTTCACACATTGTACAGGTATATGTCTACAGACACACACCACTATATGCTCGGACGCGTGTAATAAGTAATCTGTAATGAGTAAAACGTCTGAGGTGTTTTAACTCGACATCCATTGGTATAAACAATGGTACTGGTGCTTTTGTTTTAAGGAGTTTGGTCAATAAAGAAGGTTGTTATGTGGTACATTCTGACCATGTAAGTCCTGCATGTTTTA
>JAPTYR010000018.1:33728784-33740618 GCA_029814505.1 Siphamia roseigaster | reverse complement strand
GCAGGGGAGGAAGAAGGGGGGGCCGCGGGTGTCAGGATGTGGTTAGGAGAGCTAGCCAGTCATGACGGGTGACTATTTATTCTTTCACAAGGGCAGCAAACTCTGCAAGAGAAAAACAACAACAAGAAAAAAAACAGAAGTCGTTAGGACGGTTGAGTTATTTTCTTTTTCTGTTTCAAGTCGTTGTAGTTTTCTTTATGTTCCTTCTCTTGGATGTTTGACCTTCACCATGCAGAATTTTATGTTTGTGCACAGTTTGCTGCTGTCAAGTTGTTTCACATTTTATCTGCTGAGAGAGAAAAGTTTCTCAGTGCTCACCTTAAAACAGAATTTAAAGTGTGAGCATGTGTCTCTGACATCATAAATATTTGAACGCCCAGTTTGGTCTAGTGTACAAATGTAAAATGTGGGAAGGAGAATTAAGGCTACAATATCAAGCAAATCCTACAAAAATAATAAAAAAAAAATCAACTTTGATACATGTTCAGTAGTAAAACAAAGTAATGAGAGAATATCTTAAAGGGCCCATGTAATGGAAAATCGACTTTTTGGGGGTTGTGTCCTCTTAACAGAACTATTGGGGTTTCATATTCATGCTCAAAGGATCATTTTTATTGATTATCTCTCCCCTGCGGAGGGAAGGGGAAAGGCACTGGGAGCCGTGATTCCCCAGACAAACCAGCTGGTTGACGTGGCTGACGCCCCAACAGATTTCGCCGACAGGTCAATCGTTTTACATGTTAAAAATTCCATTTTATTTGTCTTGTGTACTATATTTGCACATTTGTTTAAATTAAAGTAAAAAGAAAAAAATAACTTCTCCTCGCTCTGAGTCTGCATCACCATGCGGGAGTGGGGAGAGGGCGGGGCTTACAGGGAGAGAATGGAAGGAGCAGTTTGGCGACTTGTTTCGAGGGGAGGTCTCTATTAAATATATAAAAAAGGTCCGTATTAACATAACTTTTGAGAGTTGAATGTTGTCTAACCCGAAATTATATCACTAATGGGCTTAAGATTTATTGCTAATCGTGAAAAACAGCATGATATGGGTCCTTTAAAGGTGGGGTGCAAGATATTTTCGTGGAGCATTTTTTAATATACCAATTTAAAATCCCCTTCACACCCTGATTACAAATCATTAACTAAATGCTCTCACAAAAATAAAAAATATCCTGTCACAGTAACCTGGAAGGAACAGAACAAAAAAAACACGATCCACTCATGTTGAGCACCCACTCAAAATGATTGAACGGTGATATGTCTATCAAACTAAACTGCTGCTTGTCCCTCCCCCCTCTGTGCATGTCCCTCCCCCCTCTGTGCATGCCCCTCCCACATGAATCATATGTTTTCAGAGGTTTGGAGCACTAGTACAGGAAACAAAGCCAGAACTAGGCTTGTTATATTAGCAATATTAGGCTGAAAAGTTCACTGGAAAACTGTTTTGTCACTAACATAAATCAGTAGTAAATGTAACATTAGATAGGTATCAACTGGGGCTGGGGCTGGACTGAACGAGGTTTACATGGACCTGAACTGGAGCTGCAACAGAGCCCAAGCTGGACCGTCACCATAGCTGGAGAAGGAGCCAGGATAAATTGTTGCTGTGCAGCATGAAAGAATCCTCAGGAATAAGCATTGTGCATGCCATTATTCTGGAGGCGTGAGAGTATTTCTGAAGAAATTGATTTGGACTTTTGAATTGTTTATTTTAAAAATATAGCTTGCGCGAACAATTTTTCTGAGCTCTTGTACCCCACCTTTAACCTCCTGAGACCTTTAGTCCTCTTTTTGGGACAAGACTTTCACAGCTTTACTGAAAAAAAAAAAAAAAGTTGTCCACTGCAGGACATTCCATAAAAATGTTTTAAATGGGTCTGAAAAAAACTGTTGCATTGTACTGTTTCCAAAAAAAAGGCAATTATTTAACATCAAAAAGTCTATGGGAAAAACATTTATCATAGAAGAGAGGCAGAGTGGGGTCATAATACAGTACATGTAGGTTGGTAAGTTCATATCAATGGATATTGTTTGTTCCATTAAAAACATTTTCCCTTTTGCAAAAAAAACAAAAACCAAAGCTGTTCTGGAACAGTAATGGGGACTTCAATCACCTTAACATATTCAGCATGTTCTTAATAAAAATGTCCTAAAGCAAACCACGCAAAGTGCCTGCATGTGTGATGCAGTGACAACATGGTCACATGAGACTAAGTGCTCGCTACCAGACTTTGATGTCATGTTTTGTCAGTTTGGTTTTCATCTCTCTCTCCCCCTCCTTAATCCATTTTGCTTGTGATAAAATGTAAGCTGTCTCTATCAAAGCAGCTCAGCATGACACTGTTCTGGATGCCCGTTGGGACCCTGAAAGCCTTCACGGGTGTGAATAGTGAAGACAAAGTGGGCAGTGGTGGTATGTTCCGGTACTGGTTAAAATGCGTATCATTTTGCTGGTGTAAGCCTGTATCACTGCATGACGTTAAATGAAGTGAACAAGCTTTGAAGATAGCTCTGCTTTTCCCAGTGGAAACATTTTAATGGCTGTCTCTGTTTGTCCACAAATGATTTTTATAATATTTTGTATTTTGTTACAGCTCTGCAGTAGATTCATTCATCAGATCAGTGATTAAAATCCAATTTCTTTCAGCACATTGCTGAGAAACTAACTATTCTTGTAATTTAATGCGTAATCACAGTTATTTATCATCCTTAATTTGATTTTCAAATCATAAACAAGTAGTATTTGTGTGTCTAATTTGATACATTAAAATTGTGCACTCCATAGAGCTTAAAGCTTTGCTTTTCTGCATAATATGGAATAAAATACCAAGACACAACAACAAGGAAAAACACTTCATTTCACATTTCATTTACAAATCATTTTAAATACATATACAGGTTGCGTACATCATTTCCTGTGAGTTATGAGTTTGTAAAAAGGGTAACCCCAGGAGCTAGCCATAGCTTATAAACAGTAACCAAAAAGTACAATTTGTTATGAAAACAATGCCTATTTCTCATTAAGCTAAATCCTAACCTTTGCTCTAAAAACAACCTAAGGCAATTCCAATAAATAGACAGGATAGAAATTAGTCAGTTTAAACACATGAGCACATCAGACACATGAAACAGAAAAAAAAATACAATACAATACCAGACTTAAATTAAATATATTAGAGATCAACAGAGCAAAAATGCATCAAAAAGCTAATTTGTGAACATTCAAAGGAAAGGACTGATTTTACAAGAATACTTAAGTCACATTAAAGAGCTTTCAAACACTATTCATTTCCACATTTCTATTTTGCGTTCAGTGGTGAAGGAGCTCTGAAATTTCAGCAAAGCGGCACAAGTCAAAGGAAACAAATTCAAATTAGAGACTGGATTTCTAGCAACACTACAGACAACTGGTGTCAGATCCCAGTCTCTGAGATTATAATAAAACTCATTTTAATGCAATCAATGTCAATTAATAACCTTTTTTTCCTGACAGAAGAAACCCAGCATCTTTCGAATAAAATGCTACATTTCAAACTAATAATTCTTTCCTAACTCATTACAGAGAAATTATGCTGTAACATAACTTCGGGTTTGTTCTTACATCTTTTTTCTATTTTCTAATTCTTTTTCTACCTTATGTCAGATACAAAATTTAATTAGTGCACCTTCTTAAACCTTGAAGTGTCAGTAGAAGATGTATGGTTCCAATTACCCAACACAGTTTTGTTTTTTCTTTGTCTTAATAATTGAACATTGAGTATATAAAATAGAGAACATACAATTTACTTGCACTTTAAGTGGTATTTGTACGAAACAACCCTGCACATCACTGACAAAATAGCTGCGATGAAAGCTTAGTCAGTAAATAGCAGTCTTTAAGAAGTTAGGACACTGCCTGCTTTGTCTAGACATAACACCACTGTGACATGGACATGAACACTGTGGGATAGAGACAAGCCGAAGCGGGAAAAGAGACAGAGGCCAGGAGACAGAGATTAGAAACAGGACAGCAAAGACAGATGCAGTGGGGGGGGGGTTAATCCTGTCTGTGAGTGAGCGATCATGTCCATCCACCCAGCTGTGGCGCCATCAGAGGCCACAGGGTTTGCTGGGAGTCTGATGAGGCGTCACCGCCGTCTGCTGCAGGAGAGATCTCTCACTCGACAGCTCTGTCAGCCGGGTGGACGGGCGAGCAGGTGTAGGAGGAGAACGAGGGAGGGAGAACACATGGAGCTACAGAGCACGCAGACTTTTTCCAATATCTTTCGGGGATTATTCAGAGGAAATTTCGCCTTTCACATCATTTTACCTTGGATTTCACTGCTTTTTCCCCTTCTGTGTGGTGCCAGGGATGAATTCCTTTCATAATGAGATAATTAAAGCTGGTGTGATTAATTGCAGTGTGAGGTTATCTCTAAGGTTCCAACATAAGCTTAATGAGAGATTGTCCCAGCAGGATATCACACATGTCACCTTTCACCTGCCCAGTAGAGAGAGAGAGAGAGAGCGCGAGCGAGAGAGGGGGAAAAAAAAACACCCCCACATGCGTATTTAACATCTCTCTCGATGAAACATTTTTTATGTTTTAACATCAGTTGGTAAATCAGATCCGTGATGTTAATGATACGCTCATTTGCCTTCAACCTAAAATGCTCTTGACGTCTTACACACTTGACATCACTTTCGAGATTATTATTCAAATGTTCTGCTTGGTGACCATATCAGTGCCCTTTAACATACGCTGCACACACAGAAGCAAGACTAATTGTTTTTATGTGGCAAGGAAAAAAGAAAAAGTCAACACAGAACGACCAGAGCAATATCACTATTTCAACTGGACATAAATACATGTAAATGGTACCCACATTAAGAGTTCAGGAAGACCTTAAATAAGCAGAGCACTGAAGATGATAAACCCACAGCATTAAGATGAGACAGAATTCATAATTCAGATCATTATTACCTCAAGTGCCCAGAGGTAAAACTTGCTGCTCATATTTGGCTTTTCTCCTGAGAAAATAAATCATATTCTTATTTTGAGATTACTAAATTCTAAAAGGTTTGTTCTAACCCCCTTTCTCTCCTCTACTCCCTTCTCCCCCCTGAGGAGAAATAAGAAGCAAAACAAAGTTCAATCTGAGACAAATGATTCAGGCGTAAAGAGGAAAAAGAGTCAAAGCAGAAGATTAAAAAAAGAGCGAAAACAGTCTCTGATGGTTAAATCTGGGAGGTAGGGGAATTGAAACTGGTCACTATAGGGTGATAGACAACTGTTTTCTCTGTTTGCTACCTGTGCTGCCTCTGATGGGATGTCTGTCCATGCATGTCTGTTATGAATCACAAGTCACAATAAATCAGAGGTCAAGGCAACGGTTGACAATGAAAGGGAAATGTATGTTTTTGCTACACTGGCTATCATGTTAATGTATTCATCATTACGATAACATTTTATTTCTTCTTTGGCTCATGTGAGAAGGCAATAACAATTCTTACAAAGTCCAACCCGAAAAATCGCATCAGTATTAAAACAATTACATGGGTTGTGTGCGGGGGGAAATCTCCATTTAAATTGAATTAGCTCATATTGCTCATTTGGAAGTTATTTTAAAATGAAACTCACATAAAATGTATATCCAACAAGCACTGCTGCCGATTCAGTGAAAGGATGCTTGATATAGAATAGAATAGAATAGAGTTTGTTTAATTTGCACAATTTTAAAAGACACGTAGAAACTGTATTATAGGTTAAGGTTAAAGCTACTATTTCGTGTGACCTCTGATCCCATGACATGAAGCACGCCAAACATTCACAAACAAGTAATCCATCATGTCCACTTGCATAACATGCAGAACCTGCCCAGTTAAATGCATATAAATTGCAAATAATTTTTCAACAGTGGTCATTTTTGTGGAAACACTCTGCCCTGCATTATATGTTCAATTCCCTAAATGTACCTGCAAAAAATGCATTTTTGGTGACTGAGACCTTGACCTTTGACCTACATTCACCAAAATTTGATGGGATCTATTCTAGACCACTTCACACCTTTCCTGAAATTCATGGAAATTGGTCCAGTAGTTTTTGCATAAATTTGCTGACAGACGACAAACAGACGTACAAAAAAAAAGGGCCAAAAACAATACCCCTCTCCCTTTTTTGGGGGGCGGGGTAAAAACACAGGACTGTTTTCATACATAGACTATCACCTCACCAACAAGTATTGTCAACTCATCAAAATCAAAAATTTGCTGTGGCATCATGCGAGAATTAAAACATATAACGAGAGTAATAATAAATAAATGTGTCATATATGGCATGGAGGGTGGTGTTTCATCAAGTTAAACCAAAAGAACAAACTCATTCCTTCACCTACAGTATGAAAATACTTGGGCTCTGTTCACACTAACACATTTTTTTGTCTTCCAACACATTGTTGCAATCACACCTAGCGCCCACACTACGCCGGCATCTTAACCTCTTGAAAATAGAGTGTTATGAAAACGCAGCTGACCCTGTTTTAGCTCAGTGGTGCTGTCGTGTGGATAATATGTGCAAAATTTTGAAATTATGACAGATTGGTCATGTCAGTCAGAAAACTGTGGATACATGCCTTCACATGGCTCTTTAAGACAAAATTAAGGTTGGATACAGAATTACAGGTTATTCTTATCTGTTGTGCCTATTAACAGCTTTTATGGATATACATTTAGTTTTATTTATCGTGATAATTTACTGACTACAGTCATAACAATTTATCCAGTGGGCAAAATTAGCCCTTATAGGACACTCATACAAATTGCTTTGAAATTAAAAAATTCCAACCTTACAATTATTTGAGGACTTACTCAGGTGACATCTTTCTACATTTTTTATAGACCCTTTCATGGTTTATGAACAATGTGATATATTTGGTGGGAGGGGCAAGGCTTCATCGAAGGCGGAACATCTGGAACTCCCTACCTTGTCAATATGGTTTATCATGTTTTAGCGAAGTGTTTTGCTGAGATGGACGAGGAAAACTAACATTTTCGTGGATATGTGAATACACTTAGTTTCCAACACCGCGAATGTCATTTTAAAAAGTTAACTCTGGCTGATGGGATGACATTCCCCGACCCGTCTACGATCATTGACTGGATGGAGGATCTGATAGACACACCTGCTCACTGTGTAGTGGACAGATATTTACACTGACCTCATAGAGAGACCCAGTGTCTATACAAAGGAAAAACTGGAGGCCTATACATCATTAGATACCTATAACTACTAGTGTTGTCACGATACTGGATTTCTAACTTCGATATCGATATTTTGAAAAATATCTGTTTCTATAAGGTTTTCAATACCACGCAACCATAAGATCTCAGTCCAAAATGTTTTCCTTTTATTTTAAGAAAGTGACACAACAAATGGTAGTGCACGTTTTCACATTTCATTCAGTCTATTTAATTCTTAGTAGCAGTAGTATTTTGTCCTCTTAACCTCTCACGAGTCTTTGTCATAAGGTCTTTGTTGTTCCAAGGTTTCTACAATATTTGTCTGTCACGGCGGACAGTGACTGGCTGCACGTTGAGATTGAGACGCCTCAGGATCTGTCTGGCGCTGAAAGAAATATAACAATCTATTTCTAAAAGTTTTATAGTATCTGTCTATCTTATCAGTTAATCTTAGAAATAAACAAGAGTAGCATACGTTTAAGTAAAGTAGTGATGTGTTTCACTACACTACTTTACTTTTATGTACTTTGGTTTATTTCTTAGAAGATTAATTGATATGACAATAAAGTTATTTTAAAGGATTAATTAGCAGAGAATAACTTTGATTGGTTTATGTGAATAGAAAATATGATGATGCAGTTAACTTAGACTATGGTAATAAAGGAATGAACTTAGTGTTATGGCTCGCAGGTTACTGCATTTAAGTTGATAGTTTGAATCAGGCCTTTATAATAACTTAGAAATTTAACTTAGGAAAAAATAAAAGTAAAGTAGCGAAGCACAACAGTATCCTAGTCTACTCCTGCATCATCTTGGTTTCGATTCATCTTACAAACTTTCTCTAGAACGGATATGCAGCCTTTTGTTTAGCTTTCGCCATCGCAATTCACTAACCACACACGCGCACACAGACACACGTTTACTGAGCTGACGGGGCGATTTTAATGATTGATTTAAGATGCCAACCTATTTAAATTCCACATACAGGTCCGGGGGTTGGCCTGGAGGTGTTCTGCAAGGTTGCTCGTGTGGGCTCCCTTCCTTGTCGGTACAATTCAATTGAATCGCTTGCGAAGGTCCTGCACTTGTCATTTCCATCTTGATGACCCAGCGTTTGTGTACCGGAAAAATAGTAGCGAGTCGCGAGCACCGAGCATGCAGCAGGGGCTGCAGCCGGCACTCAGGTAGACAGCGGCAGACATGCATGTATGTCTATGGGCAGCAGCGTGTGGGCTTTTCACGAGTGGCGCTGTTTTGCGACCAATAGGAGAGGTACAAACTAAGTATCGGTATATGGGAAAATTCATATTGAATCATTTTTAGTTCATAATTAATCAATATTTATTGTTAAATCGATATTTTTGACAACACTACTCTCGTTGTAAAAATCTATGGTGTTTTGCGATCGTACCAAATATCTGGGGAGAGCTCTAAATCGCCAAAAACTACCATGGCTGAGTAGTACAGTTCAGTTTACATCGTAATTTAGGCCCCAATTGCAAAAATCGGTAGTTTTCTTTTAATACAGAATAAAAATAAAAAAGGACACATTAATTTTCCTTATATGTCACCGTGGTAACATTTGGCATGTATTGTTTCACATAATTTCTCAATTTTTTTTAATCAATGTTTGATAAATATTTCTAATTTTTTTGGTTTTAATTCATTCTTGTAAGCCACAGTTTGCACTGTTTCAATAAATCTAATTCATTTTGTCATCACATCTTTGATACATTTTTTTCTAGCATTTGCAGCTGTAGACTCTATTGTAGCCAGCTGTCGCCAGATATTGTGTATTGTTGATCATGCTTAAATTTTTCTGTTCAGTTCCTTTAAGTCAGTGGAACCCTAACAAGAGGTCACCCAAATCACTGTCCTTTAAAATCTTTCAGAAAATGATGTAGCTGTATCGAATCGTACCGTAACGTGTCAAATCGTATCGTTGGCCAAATAACATGATATATCGTATTGTGATCTGAATATTGTGTATCGTGAGATTAGTGTAATACTACAGCCCTAATGTTGACAACTGACATGTACCTATTAAAAATTTTTGATTGTCAAACATGTCCATCTTGTCCATCTCTCTAGTCAATGCATTAAAACATGAAAAGAACATCAAAATTGTGTTGATTTTTCTGTAATAATACAAATCTGGTCTGTGTTGCTTCAACAAATATCTGTCATCCAAAGACATACACTAATAGGTTATAAATTAATCTAAATTGTCCATAGGTGTGAATGAGTGTGTGATTGTTTTGTTCATCTCTATGTCCTAGTCGTTATTGAATTATTAATGAGTAGTCAACTAATTTACCTGGTTAAATAAATATCTGAAAGTATAACTAAGCATTTTGAGTCAAGTATTAAAATCACAAGATTGTCAACTGCTTCTAATATTTTGTCCACATTACTTGATTCAGATGGATTCTAGCCACCCACCAGTGCAGAAGCTGGTGGTTCCTGCTGCAGCATCCATGTCAGGAAACCGCTCTGTGTCCTTTAGGCCAACTTTGACCCCTGGAGGAGTGGGCCGAACCCTTGATAGGACCCCAAAAGACACAGTCAGTTCTGCTTTTGGTATTTTTTCTGTTGGGTCCAGATTTAATGCAATCTAAGCTTAATTGTGCTCACATTTTATTTCTTTTAGCCAACAAGACAATCACCTCAACTATCTGAAATAACCCCAGCTCCATCTTTAAGGTATTAGAGTAGCTTTTCAAATGACTGATGCACTACTGTTAAATGAATACAGAAAAATATATAAGTTTTGTATTTTCATAGCACAATTGGTTTGAGCAGCCCAGGCTATCCTCTGTCCAGCACACCTGCAGCCAGCAGTGTGAACTCTAAAGGAGGCAAGATAAAGAGGGAGAGGACCACTACACGACCCTCATCTAAACGCCCTGCAGATGAAGAGGTAAGAACTTTGTACTGCATCTAAGAGTGATAAGACCCTTTGTTTGTATGTTATATGAAAACAAAGTATTTTATACCTGTCATACTGACAAAAGAGCAAAATTATCTGTATTGTTCTAACACTAGGTGGCTGAGGTACCAGACCTGCCATCCATTTCACTTACCATCAGCACCTCCGCATTGCCCGCCTTCAGCTTTTCCACGCCGCTGCCATCTGTTACCACATCCACTTCTGTCGGCTCAGTTCCGAACGCCACTCCTGCAAAGGAACCCATCACAAATAAGGTTTGCATTAGCACTCAGTGTTGCAGTGTCACTTCCACATGTAGTGATATTCACTTGATGTTTTTCTTCCATTTGCCTCTTACAGGAGCCTACTGCAGTCTCATCACCCCCCTCTGTACCTTTCACATTTTCCTCTCCTATTGTCAAAGCTACTGCTGCTAGTCCACCTTCCTTTTCCCCATCTGTGAGTAAATGCTACATGAGAACCATTTCTGAATATGTTTATTCAAAGGAAACTGATTATTGACTTATTTTTATTTATGTTACAGGCTGGATTTACTTTTAGTGCTCCTGTAGCAAAGTTAGGACCCTCCATATCAAACGGGAAGCCGGGCATACCCATAACGGCATCAGGTATGTTTTTCAGAAAACTGGGCATATTAATTAAATTTGAATATCTCCTTAAATGTTTTTTTTTTTTCTTTTAGTTAAACCAGGGTCAAGCAAAAGCACAGAAGAATTTGAAGGACCTTTTAAACCAGTCAAGACCCTCAGTCAAGGCAGCGTACTGGAGCTCCTCAAATCCCCAGGTTAGTTATCATACATTATCAGCATTTACAACTGTTGTCAATGGCTACCCATTGACTAGATTGTTACAATTTGAAACAATTGAATTCATAGTAAAATTACGTATTGTGGCCTCTTTTCTTGCCCTCCAACTCATGGCACTACGGTTACGCTAACTTAAGATGAAAGATTACAGTTTCTGCCATTTCACCTTGGATGAAGCTTTGGTCCTGTGCCATTGTCAATCATATGTCAGGTCTCTAATGTCATTGAATATGCACATAATGTTTACCACAGTTAGTTTTGTAGTTCAGTAGAGCACGTTTCTCAGCTGATGGTAGAGATAAGAGACAGCTTTAGTATGTTTGGCTTTGTGTCAAGTTGTAGAGCTGTTGTAAATGAGCTCCATGTGTATAAACGCCTCAAAAACTAATCATGTTCTTTTTAGATCTCATTAAGAGCCATAATAATTTGTTAAACTGAATAAGATAAACTTAACCACAGGTCTCTGTGATTCTTATGAAAACTACTTTGACAAAATAGTGGTATGATCAGGGAATCTGAGCCACTTCTCCCAACTAATTCTCTTTTCAGTTGGAGCTAGTGATGTCCTGATCTGGATTTCTTTGCCACCAATCCAATTTTTTTAAAAAAATTAAATTATTATTATTTTTTTTTTTATTAGTTGTACGAATATCGATTTGATACTAATCCAATCTCAACTGTTGACTAGGGCCCGACCGCTATATCGGGCCGATATCCACCGATAAGTTTATGTAATTACCATAACCAATTTTGCTGCCGTTTCGCTCTAAACGAGTCTTCAGTTCCCACCGCTCGAGTTCATGACTATTGCCACGCCCGTCGGCGCATCTAAATTGTTTGACACACGGAATACAGCCAAT
>JAPTYR010000018.1:33585349-33596265 GCA_029814505.1 Siphamia roseigaster | reverse complement strand
GTTACTTTTTAAATTTAGTAATAAGTAAAGTAATTTAGTTACAATTCAAAACAGTAACTAAAGTAAAGTAACAAGTTGCTTTTTAAAAGTAACTTACCCAACACACACACACACACACACACAATTAGTTGTAATACTAATCTGCTAACATTTAGATGCAATATATTCCCGGACGTCCCGCCCCTTCCGATGCGTATTGACAGCTGATCGGTCAATCGGATCAATGAGGCCGGATCAGACGCATATTCATCTTTGTTATAAATTTGTTATTATACTAAATATGCATTATTTTACAAAAAAAGAATGCCTAAGGAGTCAAATGAACTGAATAAAAGGTTGGAAACCATCCCCTGTTATGACCAGAGTCTACCACCAGATGGCGGCAGAGGTGCATGAATGTGAGGGTGAGGTTCTGCTGATTATATCATTTACTGGGACATGCAAGTCTTTATAAGTAAATATTAATTTGGGTCAGTAAATATCTACTGCAGTTAATGTTTCTACGGCTTAAAACAAAGCTCAGACTGAGTTAAAAAAATGATGAAGTGAAGTAAAGAACGGTTACATAGATTAATTAATGAGTTAATTCTTTGTGTGTTGTTTTGGGATTACACTGTGTGCTACCTGTAATCAGTCCTACGGGTTGTGGAGTTGGAGGGTGTGGTTTGTAGTAGAGGGGTGGAGCCTGTGGGTGACCGCTCAGACAATCATACTAGACAGATTCCTCCCTCTCCAGGATACAGAAATACAGTGTGAGGGCATCGGGTGAGCCGGTCCTCCATTCCTGAGCCACAGTGGAGGATAAAACTGTATCTTTGTTTGTGTTCAGAGCCAATGGAGGCAGCGGTACTCAACCCCCCCATAATGACCGAGGTGGACTGTAACAGCAACACCCTGAACGCCGAACTGGAGGTGAAGAAGCTGCAGGAGCTCGTGCGGAAGCTGGAGCGGCAGAATGAGCAGCTGCGGCACCGCGCGAGCGGCAGCGGCGGCCCGCACGCGCTGCCTCCGGCGCCGGCGTGCGTCCTGGGCAGCGGCGGGGGGAACTACTGCCTCCCCAGCCCTCTGCCCACCCTGCTGTGTCAGTCGTCCTTGGGGTCTTTTGAGGAGCCTTTTGATTATTTCCAGCCGCACTCCGCCGCTGATGGAGCGGCTGCTGAGGGGGAGGATGAGGATGAGGAGCTGTCAGTCCTGGAGGAGCTGGAGCTTTTAGACCTGGATTCTGTGTACTCAGAGGAATCTGATGAAACATGGTCAGTGTCTGAATTTACAACCATTTGTTGCTTGCAAAATTCTTATGTGTATGCTAAAAGGCCAGGATTTGGAGAATTTCCCCTGGTTTTGTGTGTTCTCCATAATCTGTTGATGCTCCACAGCTGGTGTGAGTGTCTGCAATGGCCAGACAAAGCCCCATACACACCTGGGAAGTTAATGAGACACCTGAGAGGAGGACTGGTGCACATGTCATCAGTGTCCAGCTGCTGCAGGACATGTACATTACTTGACTCCTGCACAGCCTCAGTACATAGAATCTTGACATCTGGTTGTTGCTGTTAAATTGCAGCATAATTCAGGTGTTTCCCTGGTTCCACATGAGCCAGAGCTGGTACCACCCTGATCTTATTCAGACAAGAAATGTATTTACTGTTTACTTTATCAGACAAACACTTAATTTACAAAGTGGTTCTGTTATTACAAGTTTATTGACAAGAGTATCTTTCACAGGAAAAAATATAATTCAGGCTAAGCCACTGGTTTTGATTCTAACAAAGGTCAGTCCCCTCTGTAAACCATTAAAGTAAATGGAACATTGTATAAAAAGACTCAAAATGAATTACAAATGGAGAATGTGTTATACCCTGTTTATAGAATTCCCTTAAATTGTATTAGAATGTCCACTCTGTTAGTAATTGAATCATAAGCAGCAGGTAAGTTGTAAAAGTTTGAGTGATCAGTATTTTATAACTTAACCACATACCCAGTGCTTTCATTAATATCAGATATATTTTGACCTGACAAACTTAATAAAATGGCAAAACAGGATAGTGTTTATAACAAGGAGTTTCATGAGTCGTCTAACTTGTAAAATGATTTAGTTAAGTGTGTTTTAATTTTATTTTGGAGGTTATAGCTCTTGTTAGTTCATGTAATTGTTCTTTTATTATCAAGTATATGACATTTATCGTAAATATGTGACTTGTTAGAGGAAAATAATAAAAGCACTATATATCAGAAACAACCCATGTATGTCAAAGTTTTAGGCCACAATAGGTTTGATAATAAGTTTGTTGTTTTTAGCAAGAATAGAATAATTTAGAGGCTGAGAAAGATATTGCTTATTACAGCCATGTGACAATGCTGTAGTTAAGGGTGGTCTTATCTGCTGTACTGTCCAGTATCTATAGTATATGTGCAGCTTATGTGTGTTTACTGTTTTCCTCCATGAAAAGCCTGATAGTTTCATATGAAATTCTGGAATTTAAATCTTGCTGATTTAGTTGCAGCTTAAAGGATGATGTGGTCATCTTGGGCAACTCGGCACAAAGGAATCCACTTTCTTTGAGTCGATAGTTTGTGTTGGTGAACAGAACTGCAGTGAAGAGATGCTTTCATTATTTTTCACTAATTAATTGACGACTTTATTGAATCAGTGATTGGCTACTGGATTTGTCTGGGAACAGTTCCCTGGGGCTGATATCACAGACTCTACGGCCTAGATTGGAACCCAGTCAGACTTCAGATAAATGTCTATAATGAACCTGTGACACAAGGCTGTTTAGTTCTTCAGTATCTCAAATTACGGTAATTTGGTTTAAATTCTCAGTAACTGAAGACGTTTCAAGCTAAAAACAAATGCCTTATTGTAGTTTTGTTTCAAACATCTCACTTCACTCCAGCAAAAAATAATTTTATTTATTATTCTCCATGTATTATTTATTTATTTATTTTTTTTACATTTTTTTGTTTTCCTCCTTTTGCTGTATTATTCGGATCATTTTTGGGCAACACTGTTTCTTCCTGACCTCCATCACCTACTAATGTGCATGAGTACAACAATGTGACTTCAGTCCATTGTGTGTGTAAAACAAAAACCATGAATTTTGGTAAATGTAAAACAAGTAATCAAGTATAGGTACAAACAGAGGGGGTAGATATAGAAAGAGTGAATCAAAACAAGTTTCTCGGAGTAATAATTGATGGGAAAAAATTGCTGGAAACCTCACATAAAATATATGCACAACAAACCTGGCCCGAGCAAAGGGAATATGAGATTTGTAAAAATCACTTAACGTTTGGTATAATTCATTGGTCTTGCCTTATTTAAGTTATTGTTTGGAGTTATGGGGAAATACAAATACAAGTTCGTTATAAAGACTTTTTATTCTGGGGAGAAAAAAAGAGCAATAACAACTGTTCACAATGTTGGTTTTCGTGAACACACCGATCCACTATTTTTCCAATCTAAAACTTCAAAACTCATTGACCTTGTAGAGTTCAAAACTATTCAAATTATGTATAAAGCAAAGAATAGCATACTGCCGAGAAATATTCAAGAAATGTTTTGTGACAGAGAGGAAGGTTATGATTTAAGGACAAAGTTAAATTTAAAGGTCCCTAAAGTGTGCACTACATTAAGAAGTTTGTGTTTGACCATCTGTGGAGTCAAACTGTGGAACAAATTGAGTGTGGAGAAAAAAACAAATATCAAATATAATTCAGCTTTTTAAAAAGTACAAAGAATTTATTCTTGTAAGCTATAGTAATTAATAATGACAATAAGGGCTGTTTGTCTATGAATAATGTATTGACATGTATGTGCTGAGGTTATTGAAAAAAAATGGTGGAATTCTTGAGTCTGTTTGTGTAACTGCACTGCTCTGATCATTTTGTTGTGCATGGTTTCATTACTGCATTAACCATTAGTCGAGGTCGAATGCTAAAATTTGGGAAAATGTACTGTCTGTTTGTTTGTTTGTTTGTTTGTTTGTTTGTTTGTTTGTTTGTTTGTTTGTTAATGTTAAGGTATTGATAAATGTGTAGAAGCACTTGAAGGGTAGAACTGAATAAGTTCATATTTCTTCCTACTCCTTTTCGATCATTCATCATTCAGACTTGCATGTACTTAAAGATAGAGTCTGTTCATTTGAATGTCATTTTGTTTTTCGTATGTTACTTTGTTTGTATTTATTTATTTTTTCATGTTTGGAATAAATAAATAAATGGTACATACATGTCAATGCAATATCTGTGGGAAAGGTGTGAACATATCAAAGTATGGTACGGACTCAAGGACACTGTGTGAAAGCACCCATAAACTATCAGCTGATGCAGCACATGAAGATTATATCAAATAGCATTTTTATTTCATGAAGAAAACTTAATGATACCATATACAGATGTGTGTCATAAGATGTGTGATGGATTATACTTTAATAGCATTGACTTGGTGGTTTTAGTACTCTTACATGTGTTCTGGTACGTGACTCCTCTTCACTGTTTACACTTTGGAATATCAATACTACATACAACCCCCTTCAGCAAATGTGGTATAGTCAATTACATTTTGAGTACTCTCCAATATTTATCGAGTAAATATAGAATGTATTTCTATTGGCACTGGAGTTTGAAGTTTTTAGTCATGTATATTACATGTGGTTATAGTTCGATGACACAAATTGAAGTATATTATCTATTTTTTAAATTGTCTCATGGGTTTTTTTTTCCATCATTTTTGACAGTAACATAAAATGTACTACATTTGTAATTGTTAAAACTGGTGAATCCAACACTGACCGATTTATGTATTTGGATCATAAAGACGCACACTGGTAGTGACTGCCTGAGGCATTAGAAGCTACCCATGCAAGTTAAGCTATTAGTTTGGTGAATAAAGTGACTTTCTAATGGGTCACTATACTGCATCACCTGAGGCCATGTTGAAAATACCACGGGAACGACAGGGGCAGGAGACACATGAGAGACAAAGAGTGACACTCTTTGTAATATCCTGACTGTCCTCAGGGCCTCGGGGTGCATGTTACAGTTCCTAATGGGAAGACAATGAAGCAGTGACAACTGATGAGAGCAGTGCATGCCTGGGTGTTTGTCTAATTGTCTGTCTAAAGGGGACAGGGAGGATATCAGCCTGTGGGCTGTGGTTATTTTAGGACCTCTAAGGCTTTCTGTCACTCAGGGCATCACTGTAGATCAGACGACCCCAAAACGCCCAGTGTCTGAGGTGAAAGAGAAAAGACAGAAGTGGAGGCAGTGGTTTATCCCTTTCATTACAAAGCCTACCCCACATATTCACAGTGGAACTGCATTAATGTGTTCTGTCTCTGTCATAGTACCTTCAACTGAAACAACATCATTTTTTTCTGACCCTTAAAGGCGGGATACGAGAGCTTAGAAAAACAGTTCGAGCATGCTACATTATTAAACGTCCAAGCCCCTTTATTCACATATTCCCCTGAAGTAGGGCTGCAACTAGTGCATATTTTTGGAATTGAGTATTCTGTTGATTTTTTTTCCCCATTGACTAATTGGCTCCAATTGGGTGTGTGTGTGTGCGTGCGTGCGTGCGTGCGTGCGTCTTCACATCAGATGGATGAAAAGAGTTGTAGCCTAATAATTAAACTACCTGAGTGAAATCTTGGTACATTTGCTAAAGATAATTACAACACGTAAGACTAAATTCTAACAGGCACTAACGTTCATCAGTTTGCAATAGGTTACGTAATAGCATACCTCCAAGTCCACTCAAGGAAGGGCTGTTGGCGAGAGATTCAGGAGTTGCAGCATTGATGAAGTCCTACAGTGGTAGGCCTTACACAGCGTAAAATTTTATTTATTTATTTATTATTATTATTACTATTATTATTATTATTGTTATTATTATTATTATTATTATTATTGTTGTTGTTATCATTATTATGAATGAAAATGTAATAAACGCATTTGCATGCAATGCAATTAGAATTTATTAAAGCTTTTTAAATTTAATTCAATCTTAAACTGTAACCAAAGTGCTTTTGATGCCAAACCCCCTGTGGGAGTCAGGGTATAATCTCAAGGCTCCAGAGTGAAAAATTCCTGGATTTTCCTGATCCACACTCGACCCCACTTATCTTCTACCCATTGACGACAGTCAGAAGAGAGAGTCAATCCTTCAGTGATATCTGGATCAGTCCATGTGAGATCACTGGAGGCCTCCCAACTGACCAACTCACATTCAGAAAATAATGACATTTCAGCCTCATACTTTGAAATCTTTATTTTTGAGATGTCAGGCTTGGAAAATGTTGTTATTTTTCTGTAAAATCACAGCTCCAGAAAAATATGCTAATTTCAATCAGTCACTACTTCTGAACTATTCACAGGATGGTTTTTACTTCTGTGAAAGAAAATCCACAGTCACAAAATTCTAACTTAATATGACAAGTGTAAATAAATAAATAATAAAACTTATTGTGTGTATGCCAGAGCAGTTTTGGTCTGGTCAGTTTGCACTATTGAAGCACACTGAGTCTTTAAATGTCGGCATTTATTTTTCAAGTTTTAGTACTATTATGTTGATGAATAAGAATGACATTTCCTATAGTATGAGTTATTAAAAATGAATAAAATCATTCCCCATCTATATTTCAAATACTCATTTCTTATGTAAGAGAAGGTCTACCATATGAATAATAAAATCACTGAAAAGAGCATGTCTGTACTACCATATACATAACATATGATATTATGAACCAGCCTGTATTAGTTATGGCAGTGGTTTCCAACATTTTTAGGCTCATTACCCCATTTTAATATCACTAATTTCTGGCGACCCCCAGACATTTAATATGGAAGCTTTTGTTTTGTTTTGTTTTGTAAAAATAGTTAATTTTTTAACATGTAGTAGTTTGCAATAATATGTTTCATATAAATGTTAATTTTAGCCACATTTAGTCTATATAATGTATAATATTACAGACAGAGGCAGAAAAGCCAGGTGTAGGTTGTGCATTTAGTGAGAAAACAAAAAACAATAACTCAAACTATGAATTATGAAAGAGCTGTAGCATCTGAAACTGACCACAGTGAACATTTGACAGATAAACAGTACCACAGTGTTTCAGTTTCAGCTTCACTGTTTGTCATGTCTGTTATGGAGTGCGATTGTCTCTCACCTCACCATATACTATTCATTAGAATGTTTTTATTCTTAATTTGATCAAGTATTAGAAATTTCAGGCTACCCCCATTTCAATTCCAGGCGACCCCACATGGGTTCCCTATCCCAGGTTTGAACAACACTGCCTTATGGTACTGATGAATCCATTATTGTTTCCATCTATATCCTGATATTACTGATGCTAAAATTTGGATTTCCTTTTACCAGGATGAGTATGGAGCAAATTGCTGTCGGAATCATTTTCTGAAATCTAGTTATGTGAGGTGGATTCTGCCATATTGCAACAAAATTAAGTCACAAATTATGGTCTGTTGAGAACACAATGCAGGTGTGATTTGCAATTCACTTATGAATATATGGTCTTCCGCCATCTTCTCCCATTTCTTCACATATGGCTCTTTTCTCAAGATGACCCAAAACGTTTCTAATTATGATCCTTTCCCAAAGGAAAGAGCTGGCTGCCAGGCACTGGTAGAGTTCACTGAACCTGCAAAGTGTACAGCTGTTATGTTTGACCGGTGGCCAAAAACAAAATTAGAGCTTGAGTAAAGGCAGGTGTAAACTGTCTATGCTTAGAATACAGCAGCTACTTTAGATAGTCTCCATCTGATGACAAACAATCACCGGTAGCAGGGTTTCCATTAGGTTCCCTGTGGGAAGTATTCAGGTTAAAATGCAAAAACAGTGTCCAAGAGTATTCTACAAACACTTATATCCACTCGAGCATATTTTTCAGAATCAATTCATCCAGTATATTTCCTGTTACGGTAGTTAGAGGGTACAAATCACCATTTAAATAGATCCTTAAGAAAAACAACGAAGACGCAAAAATGTAGTGGCTCCATCGAAACAAATAATAGTGTAATGCATCAGTAATTAAGGGAGAAGGGCAAGAAAATGAGTAACAATAGGCTTCTGCTTATACTTCTATTCACATTACCATAACATTATGCTATAGAATATAATACAGCAGCATTAACCTATAAAAACCCAGTGCTCCTTCTACGGAAGACCCCAGATGAATTTTTCTCTACTTTTAACTTTTCTTTAGTGATTTGTCAACAATTCTTGTAATTTTAAGCTCTCTATTTTGCATTTTTTTAAGTGAAAATGATGCATGTTCCTACTGTACTGGTCATAAAGATATTCAAAAAGCTCAGATTAAAGTTGAGGGTTATTATATCAAAATAGAGACTGGAATAGTGAGTTTTTCAGTAAAATATATATATATCAATTAACTGAATATAAAGACAAGTGTGCTCATCCATTATCATTGATCCAACTCCGGGGTCTTTCTGGTGAATCAATGATGTGGACCAAAGGTTCTCAAACATTTTATAGTGGAGTACCCCTGAAATATACTTTTTTAGCCAAGTACCCGAGTCTCGCTTCACCATTTCTGATTGGGAAAAAAATCTATGATATTTTATATATTTATAGTCCTAGCCCTTCTTTTACACACAGTACTTAAACAATGTTGTACAAAACAATCAAAACAACATGACTCACAGTTCGTGTCACCAAATCTGATAATCTCCTAACACGGATTATTTTGTGTTTTATGTGTTCTGTCTTTTGTTTTGGATTTGTAATTCAGCATGAGTCGCCTTAGGTTTTTGCTGTATGAAACACACAATCGAGGAGATTTACTGCGGCTCAGTGGTGTCTTTGTCTAATTTGTACAAAGTCACTGACCATGTCGTGTAAACCTGCCCTTTTTAAGTGTAGGGCTCATAGATTTTTTTTTTCTCTATACTGTGATCTTTTTTCTCAAGCACATCCTGTTTCTGTCGGTATCACCTTTTAGGAAATATAGAGATCTTATATATGTGAGATAAAAAAAAAACATAGCAAGCAACGAAAAGAGAAAAAAAAACTAAAGGCGAGCTCAACAAACAATTTGTCATTGTATCATTGCTAAATCTTGTTGCAGCATCAGTGCTCTGTCACAGAAAACTGTATTGTGTTTCTACACACAGCCAAATAGCATAACTCCCATAGCAAGCCCAACCTATTTCTTGCTGTTTCTCTTCTGTTTGGCCTGATTTTGGAGAGAAAGTGGTAGATCCCTGTCACATATTGTACGACTGATTCCAGCAAAGGTGAGTCTCCCTACTTAAATGAGTGCAAAATCAATCTAACAAGCAAAATCTGAAACATTTCCTCCTCACACGTACTCTGTCTTTAGATGTGTTTTCACAGTGAGAGGTGTGTGTTGCAGCGCTGTGGTAGTCTTGCCTCCTCTAGGTAAGAAACAGAGCGGGAACAGTCACACTTTGATGTGTTGCTTCAATCAGGAAACTGAGCTCCTAGTGCAATAAATGGTCCCAATAAATGTATTAGATAGGCATCGTGCAAACACGCCAAATACTGTAAACTGAACTGCTGGGCCCGCTTACATAAAGTAACAGAAATACAAGTGGAAAAGGTCCAGACACTTATTTATTTAATGAGAAAAGTGTGGAGCCAAAGAGTGCTCTCAAATATCGGAGTCAAGTGGACCTGAACAAATACAACAGGGGAGGAAAGTATTGAAAGATGGAATATGTTTGGATCCTGTTGGCTGGAGTCCACTGGACACAATAAACTGAAACAAATTTTCTTTTGGTGTTCTTTATTTTTCATTAAGAAAAGCCTGTCTACTCCTGGGCATACATGTATCAGAGCCTGTCCTGTGGATATTTGCCTTAAGGCGAGCACATGTTTGCTCCCCCTCGTGCACATGTCAATACCTCAGCCATCAATATTAGAGGCAATAATAGTTCAGCAGTGTCTTGGTTCAGCCTTTTCTTCTAAAAAGTAAAGCCTGTCGGCATAAATTGACAATGATTTGGAATAGGGAAAGAAAACATGTGAAGACAGCCTTAGTACAGATTGACAAAGAAATTGCAACATGTTACATGTTACGTAAATTTAGAATGAATACATGAGCAAGAAGTAAAACTGGCCACTGACAGTTGACCTTACATCGTGATGACCTAGTGTTCCAAATCCTCATACTTCTGTTCATGGCAGTGCAGTCGTATGTACCGAACTGTTTGTGTGTACCTTTTTCAGGGCCTTTGATACAATACAGAGGTGCACTGAACCAATACTATATGTGGAGAACAGAAGCACTGGGGTAGCAGAGCGCCCACAATTAGAACCCATGTGCAGGGTTTCCTCTATATTGGAATAGAATAGAATAAAATAGAATACAATACAATACAATACAATAGACTACAATAGAATAGAATACAATACAATATAATAGAGTATAATACGATAGAATACAATACAATACAATAGATTTATTGTCATTGTGCAAGAAGGACAATGAGATTGGTGAATAACTTGCATATCCAATAATGACCAATTCCACCGTTGTATGTGTGTGTCTTGATCCATCCGCACATATTTTCCCAAACATACAGAGCCAAACACACATTAAAAACAAGCGCTGGAGTAGAGAGCCCTGAGCCGCTGCGTCTGTGCGTGCCGCCATCTTGGAAAAAAAAAATAATAATTCTACTGAATTGGTTCAAATTCAGGGTTGGAAGGCGTGTGAAGTTTTCATGCTATTTTGAAAAAAAAAAAAAAACTTTGGCCACGTCCATGTTGGACCACATCTAAAGAACACATATTTAGTAAAAGTCCAGTCAGTTTATATGTTTTTATTTGCATACGGAATTGACATACATTTTCTTGCTCAAAATATGTCACTACCCAAACATCACATTTCCTTTAGAATTAAGATAAT
>JAPTYR010000018.1:33309112-33324713 GCA_029814505.1 Siphamia roseigaster | reverse complement strand
ACCGAACAGCTGCCTCTCCGTGGAGAGTGTCCAGACCCAAGAATTCGAGGGAAAGGAGTATTCTGGTCTGGTTTCAATGAGGCTATGTTTTCTGTAATTCAGCAGTGAAAAAATCATATCTAACAGACGATGAAAAATATACCATCTCATTTAAGAAATTGTAACATTCAAAGACATCACTTTATTATACACACTGGTGCAATGTAACGCAATTCAATATAATAACTTGCAATAAATTCTATCACTCTGAAGCTTTCATTTTTGTGCGAGCCTCAGAGATGTGTTCTTTCACCTCGTTTTATCGTAGTTCTACTTTTAGTAGTTTTAACATACTGTTCACGGTTTATCTGTCAATTTCTTATTTGGATGAATGCGCTTTTTGTTTTTGAAAATGATATGAAGTATAAGCCTGGTCAACTTCAAACTCTCCAGAAAAAAATTATATTTTCTAAAATACCACAAAAATTTAAAAATATGTTTTTATTGATGCAACTTAATTGAATTTGGAGGGGACAAAAACTATAAAATAAAATTTTAATGCTTGCAGCACTTCGAAAACAGTTGTGATTGATGGAAAAAATTACACCAAAAACTTTAAGAATATACAAGTAGCACTGTTCTAGAAGACTTTTCAATAGAAGGCTAAGGGATAAGAGGAGTTGATAACAGGAATCATGACTGGACATGAAATCCTCCAAAGGTTTAGTGTGTGCCAGGATAGGCTGTGACTCAACACTGACTTTGTGAGAAAATGGTGAATCAGTTTAAAAAGAACATCTCTCAGTGCAAAACTGCAAAAAAATGTATGTTGTTCGCCACAGCTCATCCTCGCCATAATCCATGATTCAGAGATAATCTGAAACTATTTTACACAATGAAAAACCTTTGTATCATTTCTATGCATAAACACCAGTCGGTTCATGTCAGATGACAGAGAGGCAGCAGGAATGGGTGCTATGGTCAGATGAGTCCATGTTTAAGCTTGTTTAGACAATAAACAAATGTTGGACTCTGTTTTCCAAAGATCAAAAATACCATCCAGACAGTTATCAGCAATGGTGAAAAACCAGCTTCTTTGAGAATATATAGTGCCTACCATCACAGAACAATTTCTTCCAAACTTTCCTGACTTTTCTGTGCAGGATGTTTGTAAATGAAATATAATGGAGCATTTGATTCCTACCTTGGACCAGTTCAGGCGCTTCATGGATGTTTCAGGCTTGAATTCCTTCTTAGGCTTCAGTCCATAAGGCAGTGCATGATGGGTGGGGGAGCCTAGAGCACCACCAAATCCCAGTGGGGGTGGAGGAGGGGCACCAAACGGTGGAGGCACTCCTGGTGGAAGGGGAGGGGGAGGGGCAGGACAGCCAGGTAAGGGAGGTGGAGGTGGTGGCGGAGGGGGTGCTGCCACTCCTGGTGCTGAGGCAGAGGCTGGAGGCCCGGATACAAGTGTTGAGGAAGGTGTTGGCTGAACAGAATGACCAGAAGTCAGACCCACAGGTACAGGACCAAACTGGAAGCAGAAATGGAAAAATATGTTTACAATATCATCAATTCACAAAAACACAATTGATTTGTATTCAATTAACAGGCACAGATTATCAATCATGACCCATATTGAATCATTGTTCTTAATGTAAACCATGTGATAAATTAAAAAATGCTTATTTAATACAGTTAAGTATTCTTAGTATTAAGGTTTATGTTCAATCGCAACTGTGCCCCATATGCCACAGCTTTAATACATTTCTAATAAAAGAAGTATACTGCTGTAAAGATATATATACTTTTTTTCTGTTTCACCTTTGACTTGGAATTTATATTTTAAAGAAAAGGGAAAAATACTGACAACTGAAAGGAAGTGAAGCACAGCAACTACAGCATCTGCCAAATGCTCAGCATAAAACGATTCTCTACCAGTAGCAGTGTGCGAGATGTGTTCTTTCAACCATCCAGCAGAGGCCAAATGCTCATAAGTGGTCCAGATTGTGTCCAGAGCATGATTTGTTTTTTCCAAAGCTAAAAATCAAATGTTATAGCCAGGGCTCCACAGCTCTGTAAATTGTATCATATAGAGCAAATGGTTTATTGATCCATGCACAAGTTTTAGATTAAATACGCACACTAAAGGTCAGCCCTGGGCCTTTATTCTGCTGTTGCCTCTAGAGAGAAGAACACCTTTGCTGAATTTACAAGTGTGTGCACAAATCTGTGTTGTACGAGTCAGGGTGACACAGCCACAGACACTGAAACAAAGTGTGGAGGTGTGTATGCCCACATAGGCTAACATTGGCTAAATGTACCACCCTCATTTCAACCAAGGTACTATTTGAGTATTCATTCTGTGTTTGCTCTCTCAAATTGAAAAATTATCAGGAAAATAAAAAGGAAGTTCTCATCCCTTCTCTTGAGAGGGTAGTTATCTCACAGTGCCAGGGCGTGGGAGCAACTCTCTGGAGTGTTGGGGGGGGTTGAAGAGAAGCCCAGTAGTAAGGCTGAAGGGGGTTGTCAGAATAAATTGCTTTTGGAACACTTCCTCTTATGGGATAGAGATCAGAGAATTAGAAATGGACAATATGGAGGACTGGTCAGTGTTCTCATTAGACTTAGTGTCAGCTAGCCAGCAGAGCAGCCGCCATGTCAAACCAAACAGCAGACTCCAGTGAATAAAACCCCCACCCATAGCGTATCTCAAAAAAATAACAAAAACAGTATGGGAAAAAAGAAAAGAAAGCTGAATTGCAATTCTGTGGTACATTTAAGGACTCTTTCAGTATCTCACACTTCACACCATTTGAAAGAAATGTTCAGTTGCAAACAATAAATAAAGACTGATAGAGGTTCCGTAATTCATAAGGGATATATACAGTATTAATATTCCAAGCTATCAAAAGCAGAGGGAGGCTGTGTAGAAGCCACTCTTGGCTCCTAAAAGTCAGGAACAAATGAATGCTACACCTCCACAGATTGTGTCAATCACTGAATAAATGTGTAGCTCATTGTTAACACTGGGGGTGCAACCGGTACCAGGGTATACACACCAATCTGTGAGTCAAATTTACTACCATTTAAAACCTTTTTTTTTTTTTTACAACCACCACGACACCGAGTTGCACCAAGTATCAAGCAGAAAGATTTTGTGCCATGCATGTAGACTTTGTCATCCAACACTTTAATATTGCAGTGGGAGCCTTTACAGGAATCACTATGTGCTTTGAACAGGACAACAGAACTGTGAACAGAGAGAGTGAGTGAGTGAGTGAGTGAGTGAGTGAGTGAGTGAGTGAGTGAGTGAGTGAGTGAGTCAGTGAGTGAGTGAGTGAGTGAGAGAGAGAGAGAGAGGGAGTCAGAGGAGTGATGTGTAAGTGTGTGAATTTTGACACTGGTTGGCAACAAGTCATCTACATGCGCACGCGGACGATTTCAGATCTCTATCGACCAATGAAAACAATACGTTGATATGATGTCAATATCAGGTTCATATCACACATTTGTTTTTGAAGTAGCGCCGCAAGCAAGATAGGATTTATTTATTTTATTTAGCCTATTTCATCAAAATGAAACCAGTCATTGCCCAAAAGGAAAAAAATAATACCTATTTTTTAAAAATATAATACCTTTTGACCAATTTATCACTTAATTAAATTTTAATTTCTTTTTAATACTTTTTAAAACCCCGCGGAGACCCTGGGTACAGGTATCCAACGATTCTGTCCGTGTCAGTTCTGGTGCCACGGTTTTCGGTTTGGTTTCGGTTTGTGCGTAAAGAGAACATTTTATTTCTCCCAAAATAATAGTTTTATTTTGCTTGTCAACAAAAACTGAATTTCACATTCGGGAAAAAATTCTATAACTGCACTGAATAAAATAACGCATTATGTTCTGAAGAATAGAACTCTTTCTTATTCCTTCACTGTTTACAGTCATGGAAAACACACACACATACAAGGACCAAAGAGAGCTTTTTACAAGAAATTAATTCCTGTTCTGCATCGAGATGTAAAAGAAAATGGCAGGATAAAAACATCACAGTTATCTGCCACACATTTTCTTGTCATAGTGCATCATCTTATTGAATATGTGCCAGAGTTCAGCACCTGGCTGGGATGCTGCACATATTTAAAAGTGAGATAATGTGTTTAATTGCAGGTTGGGTTGGGTTGGGGATCCAATGTACGAGGGTAAGGGCGGATGTAGGCTTGGAAAAGTGGTGGACCCCTGCAGGACACTGATGTGTGTTGACCCTACACCCGTTTCGCTGTCGCTGTCTCTCACTGAGGGGTGGGGCCTCCCTACGCTGTGGCTCACATGCAGAAAGAGACTTGCAGGACAAACTTGTGCCTTTCTCGACCAATGCAAAATCAATTACAGGACTAAAATGCCACAGTTCACAAGGGTGGACTGTCCTGTGGAGGGCAAACCGAACAGCTCATGGTTTACTTGAGAACCACTGCATCACTAGCTGATGCATACTTGATGATACCATAATATAGAAATATTATGGTATCATCAAGTTTAATGCTTTGACACTAAAATTCAAAATAACATTGTCTTATAATCTCAAGACACTGTTACTTATATCAGCTGATAGATGACATTATAGCTCTGTTAGCTTAGCTGTGTTTTTAGACACAAAACATCCAGAGTAAAACCACAAATCACCTGCTTTCTAGACAGTATGTACTGTCAACAGGTATAAAGAAATCTGTTCAGAGCTGTGTCCAGACATAAAAACAACATTTAGCGGTGCCATTAATGACTAATTTTCTAACAATTAAGTTTTCAACAAATTTTTCGATTACTTGACTAATCTAATTGACTAATTTAAAGTGCGTGTGGGGGGTGAACAGGTGTGTGCAGATCCATAAACCAGAGGAGGGAGGGGATGAATGGGTATGAAGAACCGATCCATGGACCGGGGGGTAAGAGCAGGGGAATGAAACTCAAGGCGCTTATAAGATGGGGATCTCTCTTGCTCCCTCTCTCTCTCTCTGAGGTACTGCAAGCACCAATGCCAGCATGATTCCCAGGTGCCATGGCCAAAAATAAATATGTAGTCAATACAATACATTGATATGTACTAAGGTCAAACTCATTTTTGTTCTGGAGCCATGTACTGACCAATTTGATCTCAAGACGGCCACACCAGTAAAATAATAACATAATGACTCGTAAACAAGTAAAAAATAAATAATGATAATGTTTACATTTACAAACAATCCTTTCTCAAAAAGTGTGAATCCAGTTTTATCAATATTATGCCTCAAGTTATCATTTACACCACCTACATTTTGGGGCGGGGAGGAGATGCCTTTATTATACTTCTATATGACAGAGCTCTATCCATAAGCCAGGGGGCTCGTCCAAGGGGTTGCTGACACAGCCTTCTCAGTTTTCTCATTCCAAACTCCCGTGTCAACATTGCCCCCCTACCGCTGATGTGCTCCCACACCCCCCGGGAGTGTGTCCTGTGACTGCTGCCGAGGAGTTCTGGTAAACAAAGCTATTTCAATTCTCTTCACTTTCGCCACAACCTAGCTATGCAAGGTGGGCTAATTCTTGCAGGAAGTGAAGAAAGACACACACATTGATCTTCAATTCCTGCAAGAATAACAGCTTCGTGTTCAAATGAAAAGGCTAACTAAATTGAGACTAGATTTGCATTAGATTTTAATAAATATACTTTCTGCGGCATTTTTGTTCGCTGGTGTGCCTTATGATCTTTCTAATGTAAAAAACATGCCATGGCTGAAAAAGGCTGGGAAACACTGCTCTAAACAAATCCAATAATGATAAATCAAGCAATTTCTGAAAAATATTTTGACGTACAAATACAACATCTTTAGCTGTGCAGGGCACTTTGAAAAAGGAAAATAAATCTTTTTCAGGTTTACCTGTGACCTAAAGGCCTGAAGCTCTGCTTGGAGTTCCAAAATTTTCTCGTCACACTTAACCAACTGAGTTTGGGCCTCCTGTTTGCTTAAAAACTCCTCATCAAACTAAAAGGGGAAACACAAATTCAAATTAATCAAAAGCTCTGCAAACAAACGTATTGAGTTAATGCAAGCAGGGAACAACAAAAAAGCATTTGTAATCGTTTCAACCTATTAAATGATATAAAGATTTTGTGTAATCAGCATTCATTTTGCCTCAATTAACTTCATCTACTGATTGCATTTTGACCTTTGAAACACACTTAATAAAGTCTATTAAGTACTACAAAAATGCCAATCAGTGTGTTTATCATTCTAATCAGTACCTCCAACGTGCTGTTTTGAGCATTCAATTAATCACAGCAGTCAAACCAGTTGACCTTACATATTTTACAAGCATCGGAGTGCTTGTGTTATGTGATGAAAAATACAACTTTTTTTCAGCTTTTGCTGAAATTATTGCTGTAGAAATACACAATGCATTTCTCTTCTTTAAACATCTATGCATTTTCTAAAGCTTAACATTTTTTACTGTATAGTCAGAATATAGGAAATATATCTGACTATTGTTTTTGCTCTAAGTACTTACCTTCTGTGCCAGCTCAGAAGCTCTTTGTTCATACTCATCAATTCGTGCTTTATCTACACAGACCTCTGCAAACATAGAAAGAATGAAATTAATAAAATCTTATTACAATGTTTGGTTATTGACATATCTTGCATAAATGACTTGCCTAAGAGGTGACTGAAGTCAACATCTAGGCGTTTGCGGTAACCAAAGTCTGGGTCAGTACCGCTGCGATGGAGCACGATTTGGGACACACACTCCTCAATTATCTTAAAATACTGAGGCCTAAGACACGGAGAAAATGCTTCAGAATTGTACAAAAAGTAATTCAAACAGACAGATAACATAGGTATCTATGAATTGTATAGTCGTCTTTCCCAATAAGAAAAAAAATCTATAATTCATGGAGAAAGCAGGATACACTGCTTTAAATGTTTGCAGATTTGGCATTAATGTTGCTTTTCATAAATAAATGCCACAATTAATTCAATCAATTTAAAACCCAAAATCAATTTGAATAAAAGAGTAGCACTCCCAATTATTAGTATTGAGGAAATCTTAACCTTTGATAATCATTCTAGAAGAAAGCAATCCAATCAGACATAGCCACAGGGCGCAGACCAATTAAAGTGTTGGTTTTAGGATGGCAGAAAAACCACAGGTGATGTATTTCATATATTCTTCAGATTGGAGATCCGTCTTTTGATCAAGGTTTAACTTACACCCAGCTGTGACTGAACCAACATAAAATAAGCCTTTGAAAAGTACCATTAATAGGAGATTAGAAACAGTCTGGAGCTGTGGTTCTCCAGTTCTGTATGGCGTTGAATGAGATGTTAAAGCCCATCGTACACAGGGAATTTTGAACAATGGCAGAAGCCTTGGAAGTGATGAAAGATACAGTATTCTCTTTGTTAGCCAGTGTCACTGAAGGGGTTTAAGGCAGATGAAATGAGATCTCAACAAAACCAAAGCTTTTCACCAGAGCACATCATTAAGCAGTTTCAAAAGGTGCTTAGCCCTCTGCTTATACTGTATGTGCATTTCGCCAAGTTGTGACATTAAAATGGACTGGATTTTTATAGTGCTTTTATACCTTACTGGCACTCAAAATAGTTTTCAATGGGCTTCTTTCACCAGTGACAGCAGAGCTTCCACCAGGAGCAATACAAGGCTCAGCAGCTCACGTAAGAACACTTTGACATACTAGGAGGAGTCTGCTGCTGAACCTGTAACCTTGCAGGTTATAGACAAGCCACTCTACTTCCTGAGTTACAGTGTTACATTAAAAAGCATTACTATCACTTACTGCACATAGTGAACCTGACTGAAACTAAAGACCACAGGTTTAGCAAAGGAAAGGTGAGACCCGACAAATGTAACATTTAAAGCGTGTGGCAAACTAATATGGAAAAGAAATCAAACCGGTTCTTAAACTCAAAAATGTTTGATTATTATTATAATAAATTATCAGGTTTAGCCAATCATTTTATTCAGCCCAAATAAAATAATTGGCTAAACCTGGCTGAGCCTCCTGTTAGTCATTCGTTACAGTCCCACATCAGATACCAGTGTATCTGAATCTGATGTTTCACTTGTGGTGCTCCTCCTGTCTAGGGATGTGACTGGATGGGATTCAAAATTACAGTAATGAAGAGAAAAGTCAGATTAATTAATAAACAGAAAAACCCCATTGCCGCAGTCAGAGTCTGGTGAAAGAAGGATGGAGATAAAAGTCCAGAAGTCGGGCATATTTGACTGCAAACAGGTCTGCACAACGCCCAATGTTTATGACCGTGGGACTCATTGTAAATGTACTTGGTGTCACATATTGGATGATGATGCAAGATGATAAATGCACGTACTATGATACATCAAATGTCTATGGACAATGCACAGACTCCGCACCACTAGAGTACAGTCCGCCTGACTGGAGCCTTTATTGTAGGTGATGAGGTGCAGTAAAGACAATGATGCAGTGCTGCACAGACCAGACCCTTAAATAAGGGTCTCCTAATGATAAAGGAGCCGCAGGTGGATGAGGTTATGTCTGATTGCTGAGGGAGGGGTCCACAGCCACACCAGAGTGGACTGGATGTGCGCTTCCACCATGTACGTCAGGTGAGGGGAGTCAGAGCTCAGGCAGGGGGAAGCGAGCAGGGCTTTGGAGGGAGGCAAGTTGTTCATGTTCAAATTTTTACCAAATACTGTACAACAGTGTCAGATCAGCTGGTATAGCTTTAAGAAAGACAACAGGAATATTTAGGTGGCATAGGGTAAAGGATGAAAAAACACCAAAGATAAAAAGGAAAGATTTTTTTAGTACTACTTTCAGTAATGAACTTTTGATCATTATTTCTCTATGTGTGTAGAGAGAAGTTTTACCTGACCAAGTAATCATTACGTATAAGCATCAGATGCTGCAGTATGGAGAGAAAATAGGGCTCTGCACTGCTGTCCTTCACCATGCTGAACACAATACTGAACACATCCCCTGCATCAGTGTAGAGAGTCAAGGATTCTGTATCAACTGAAGCCAGAATACAACTCCACCAAAAAAGGTAAAGGGGCCTAAAATAAAAGGAGTCTCTAAAAGCTCAGTGGACTTTTATCTGACTTTTACTTCTTATTATCGAACATCCGAGCAGAAAAAATTACAAAGAGGTCGTAAACATTTCCATTGCACTGATGCTTTTCCACACCTGAATGACAAAAAGCAATGATCTTTTAGTGATAATAAAAAAGGATATTCCAACTCGCTCTTGATGTCCTCTAGTCTATGAGAGAACTCTATCATGTCTTCTTCTTTGTGCTCCTCAAATACTTTCAGCTGAATGTCAAGGGCTTCATTCCTGATTGTTGCGAGTTGCTGCAGATGGATTGTAGAGAACAAGGAGAGGTATTGCACATGGATAAAGTTAAATAAATAAATAAATAAAGAGGGGAAAAAAGGCTTTATGTGATATCAGCAACTAAAGAACCCGAGTAAAGACAAGGAACTTCTTCTAAACACTATTATTCTTTATGATATACAGGTGTGGGGGCCAGCTCCTCATTTTAATTTATTTGCTTTCTTGGCAGCCACAGCAGCATTGTTTACAACAGATAAACATGTTAGGTAGATGGTATAAAAGCCAGTGGGAAGATTATTAACCCAGGCACTAGAAATTTTATTGGTTGCTGGGAGCTGGCATGGAACAGGGAGGATGTGCAAACTCTCCCTTATGTTTTATAAATTATTTGTTGGAGCAAATCTCCAATACTTTACTGGAGTGGACAACTCATTTAAATATTAATACAAGGCCAGTGCAAGTTTATAATGTGTCTTTGTGTGTGTGTAGTTGTATTGTACTTACCGGCAATATCTCTTTCAGGCCACAGCGAATAAATTCATTTCTAATGTGCAGCCTGAAGTCCAACTCATCTGGAGATGTTACTAGTGCATTGATGAGTTGCATGCATGCCACCTGCAACATGAAGAGCAGACAACAATAAGAAGGAAAGGGAAAAAGATGATGGATGATTTTTTTTCCACAAGTTGATGAAAAGCATGCGGGCATGCATTTTAAATGAGTTATGTCCCGAGGAAGCTGAGGACCATAACTAATGCATGTCTATTTTCTCCAGTCCCCATCTACGGGGGCTGAATTTAATATTAATGCAGTAACTGCAGACCCATACACACAAAACTAACTAACAGTCACTTTAAGGGCAAACTCGCTCTTTTGGAAGCTGTTTTTCACTCCCCTCTGAGTTTGGTTTACTGCACAGGGACCGCTGCATCCTGTGACTCTTCAACTAGCCCAACAAACACAGACAGAAAACTCAATTATTGATCAGTAAAGTAGCCCAGTCATGTGTGAAAAGAGGGTATGGCGATGCTACAGCCCAAGAAGGATATTCTAATGTGCAGTTTCATGGTACACTTTTGCTTACTAATTTTTCATTACCCAGACACTCAATTCTCGAGAAGATTTATTCTTAAATAGAAGAAAGCAACATAGCTAAATGTCTTTAAAAATGTTGGCTTGCGACTCAGCTTACATCTAATGTTAGCTGCACCCATTTCCCAAAACGTACAGTTCAGTTCTTTAGCAATGTAGAATTTTATGTTCCTTTTTATTTTAGATTAATTCATTTTCCTGGTAAATATCCACCTGAACACTTCATTCTTCAATATTTATAAATTTTTTATAAAGTTCTCAAGTCAAAAGCCCTGCATGAATGTGTGCTTTATTAGTATGTATTTGTGTTGTTATAGGTTATGTCTGAGTTGAAAATCTTCAAAACAAAAAGTTAAACTTCTAAATTCAAAAACTGTAGACATGTTCTAATTATGTTGAATCCATTATTGAATGACATGATAAAATACGCACACATCATTGACTGTGCTGATGATTAAAACCTCTCACATGGAGAATTTTCTGGTATCTTTGGCTTTATAGAATTAATGCATTTAGCCAACAGTTAAGGGACACCAAAGAAAAAGGCTGCTAAGGGACACAGTGTATAAATGTAGGACAAAAGCTGCACACTGGAAAATTTAATTACAATATCTATACATTAATAATATCCAGAGGTAAAAGGAAACTGTATGGTGTATAAGTTTAGCGGTTGGAAACCAGTCAACAAAAAAAAAGGTTTTTCAATCACTGTCCCTTAAATCTAAGTTCACATTTATAGTTTTTGTCTGGGTTTTTTTCATCCCATTTACTAAATCCCTCGCAATGTAAGCTTTCAGGGGAGTCCAAAGCTCTCATTTTCAAAAATTCAGTTTGGAATTAAACAGTTAAGAACTTAATCTTGACAAAAATATTATCAAACTTAGACTGTATTGGAAGACTAGGAAAACCCTAGAGAAAACAGTAGTTATGATCTGGAAATGATCATTGCAAATTTCACTTGAGAGAAACCTGCAGGAAGTCAGGTCTCCACATGTACTTCGCACTTACCTGTAATTGAACCGAGCGATCCCGCAGTCCCTGCACAATGGGACTAAACCTCTCAATGGCTCGCCATTCCCCTGCTGTGGTGATAGCTTCAAGGACCTTCTCTAAACTGAACAAGAACATGAAATGCATGACTGAACAACTGGAAGAAATGTAAAAGAATATTGTATATTAATTCGAGGGGACCCTGACCATAAACTCCTGGCTGAAGTGTAGATGGGCTTTTTCAGGTGACTTCACTACCTTGGCCTTAAAACGACTAAATTGTATGACTTTGATTTATTATCAGAGGGTTTTTACAACTGAAGACAATAAAAATACTTATTGCAGCAGATTTAGTTTTCTACATTTTGTGTGATCAATACAAGTTTTCTTTCAACATTATAAAAAAAAAAACAAATAGATGTATTGACAGAGGGTCGGACATACATGTTCTCTTCGCCGACTATACAGATGGCCGACAGCAACTTCACTACATCAGTCATCATGGCAGACTGGATGGGATCAATAGCTCTTGCCAGTAAGGAAAGACTTCTCTCCTCCCCCAGGATTCGATCCAAGCCATACTGCAGTGACCAGAGAAATAAAATGTGTTGTAACTCTGCCCCTTAGTAACAACAGCAATACAATATCACAGCTAACCAAATGTTTCAAGTTTATTATTCATTTTATATCATACCCATCATGAACTACCAAATGTCTGAAAAAAGTTGAAATAAAGGACAACAGTATTCAGTGTTTGCTTATTTGGCAATGAAATTCAAACACAGTACAATGTTGTACAATGAATGACAGTTTCAGAAACTTCCAGGCCTGTAATTATGTCTGAAGAATGAGAACAATCTATCAACAGTGACTTACATTATATAAAGAAAACAAATTCACAATGTCTACCATCTAATTTAGTTGGAAATTAAAATGGTCAATACACGTGTTGGACTGAAATTAATTTAGCCTTTGAAAAGAAGAATGGTTATTTTTTTTCTTCCCTTTGTTTTGTTTTCCGATTTAAAAAACTACTTTAGAAAACACTTAACATTCTCTAATCATCCCCATTTATGCTGGAAACGAATTGGTGGTGGTGGTTGATGAAATTCAGAACAAAGTTGAACTTTTTTTTCTGTGAAACGTGTTCACACGTGCAATCACCCGCTATCTTTTACTTCTTGGTGATTTATGGAAAGGTCTCATTTGTGCCTGCTTATATATAGTTCAAACCATTATATGCTCTTCAAATAAAGTATAGGTAAGATTTACAGTGTGATAACTTTAAGTAAAACATTATGCCATTGATGACAGACAATAGACGAAGCAACCGTGTGTCTTGAAGCAGAAAGACAGAAGAAGAAAAGGCTGCACTGACAGCTGGCAGAGAACACCTGTCTTCTTGGCATTGTGGGTACATCCCATCCCAAGATGCCTCTTTAGCCAGGGAAAGGTCTGGGCTGACAGAGAGGCCTACGGGTAAATGCTGGCGTCTGGCGCCTGTTGAGACGCAGGATTACATGAGACCTTACAGCACACTTTGTGCCAGAGCGGCTGTATATCTGTCTCCGCTGGGTTTTAGCTCCATGTGGCAAGATTTTTTTTATTTCTTTAAAGCTACAATGGATGAACTGCACACAAACAAGAGGAGCTGAAGCATTATGGCATAAAGTTCCAAAAAGAGAGAGAAGGGGGGGGTAATTGTACGTCCAACCACTGGGCTCTAGGCAACAACTTAGTATCCACACATGAAGAAGAAATGTTCAATCGCAACACAATTTATTGAAGAGTGATTTTAACTCCTTTTTATTTGTTTTAAATAAAACTGTAAATGCAAGAAATTATTAAAAAGCAACAGTGAATACAATATACAATATACACTGCCCAGCCAAAAAAGGTCACATGTCAGAGTTCACTGCTCCCCCCTTTGGTTCTCTGTGACATCTTTTCACCACATAATGCTTATGTCGTCTCACAATAAGGTTCATGATATTTTTTTCCATCCATAGTTGCATTCATTTTGGATTACTGATGATGGAGAATCGGACCGCTGCATCAAGTCTTCATCATATTTTAAACTAGCCAACTACCTGTTGGAAGCGACAGCGAGGGGTATATTCCTGAACACCCCCAGTCCTTAACCAGACAGCTATGATGTCATGGCAGGAGTCATCCCCTGGTCATGACCTTTCATTTGCACTTAATTTGAGGTCAATCGGAAAAATAGTTCCAGAGATATAGGCAAAAGACTGTTTAGTGATTTCAAACATTTGAGCAGCTCCTTGTGGCCAATCTAGAAATCGTAGATCATCCAAAATTAGTCAGTTCTTCCTCTCCATTATATCCATCCATATGCAAAAGATGAAGTTTGTAATCCAAATATTTTTCAAGTTATCACGTTAAAACCTACAGTATCTGGAGCCAGAGGAGGTCGAACCAAAACATAATATCCCTGAAACTCCGTTCAGGGTTATAATTAGTCTGGACTTTATGGTGGCTAATCCATGTGTGCAAAGGATGTCTCTTTGTCCCTGAACCATTCTGTCGCAAGTCTGATGACTCAGATCAGTAGAAAATACGGAATGCCGAAAGCCCCGTTTTTGTCAGTACAATATATTGATGTAAGAACTTCAGTGATTTTTGTTATCATCAAGAAAATCATGGAAAATGGCTAGATATCAGCGCTAAAATTAAAATAAAATGAGCTATTTTTGTTGTTAGAATTATATTTGCCCAAACAAATGTACTTTTAGCTGTATCAGGTAGTAAAATAAAAAAAAGAAACTGAAGAAAAGAAGGGTGGCCTAATCATTTTTTCCACAACTGTATATCCACCTGGCACATTTCTTCACATCTCAATTGCAGCTTTACCACTTTAACTCCCTTATTAACATGTTGTTTCACAGATCCTGAGTCATCAGAAACAATTAATTCCAGTGTGGGACATTTTACAGGCTGTGAACTTTGAATCTGTAATTGTGTTGAGAGTGACATCCACATGACATCAGAACATTATTAAGACTACTTTCAACTGGCTCAGTATTGCCGTGTAGCCATAAGCCTGAAATCCCAAAAGCCTAACTGGCAACTGCATGGAAATGTGAGATGTTTTGTGGATATGTCTTAAATTGCCTTTGGAGAACACATTCACAATCTGTTAAAAGCTATTTTTGGGACAAAACTGCCTGCTGTTAGAACACCCACTTGTCCAAGTTTCCCCTCAGTAACAGCTACAGGTTTATTAAAAACCAAAACCAACTACTACAGAGAGCACAGTTATGAAACATTCTGACTCGCATTTAATCTCTGAACTATTAATCACATTAGATACAACATTCACATAATTGACATCTTGAAAATACAAGGCCAGAAAACACATTATTTGTAAAAACGGATTGGTTAAAAATTGTGAAAATCAAATAAATGGTAAATGTCAACAGTAGGCGATTACAAAAACAAAACAAAAAAAAACCATCATGTCTTGTCATTACCTTATTATTCATGAAGGCTTTGAGACACTGGATGACTTTATGTTGGTTCTTCTTGTCAATCTTCTCCTGCCTAGGGACACAAGTCATTATAAATGAGTAAGAATACATATGTTGGATATGTAAATTGATTCTTTACAAAGTATTGATGCAAAATGTAAATATAGTGTATAGATAAGTACAGCATTTAGTGTTTAGAAAATGAATACAGTAAGTTTAGGCACAACAATAAAAATAAGAGCATGCATTAACTTACTGTTTTTTTGCAAGGAGCCGCTCCAAAATGTCCAACAGCAGTCCAAGACCTTCATGGCCAAAGCTCTGGACCCAACTGAAATAACAAACATGACACTGTAAAACTGACATTATGATCATTCTCATCACCCAGTGCATGAAGCTTCAAGGCTTAAAGCACAATGTGCCCTTCATACCATTGTGCTAAAAAAGGACAACAACATCCAGATACAGTTAAAGTTTAGTAAGACTACACTTGCAGAAACTTTCAGAAATAGGCCACATTTGCATCAGTAGCCACACGCCATTGGTTTTATGGACTAAATGTCATCAAAAACACACTTTGTGGATGTTTAAAGTATCTATAATAAACCATAAGTGATAAAGACATTCAAATATTTCAAACGTTGACATTACCTGCTGAAAGAAGGGAGGGGGGGGGGG
>JAPTYR010000018.1:32054859-32068103 GCA_029814505.1 Siphamia roseigaster | reverse complement strand
TCGACAATCCAAGCAACAACAGGATTGGCCTGAAGTAACGTCACTTAATGCAGACCGGAAAGTTGTCCGTGGTGAGATGCTCCGTAAAGACGCTGCAGGCTGCAGAGAGACGCTTAACCAAAACCCCGAGGCTGGAGGGGTGGGGGGGGTGATGATGATGATGACGATGATGATGATGATGAAGCTGACACTGCTGCTGATGATATTGTACAAAAGAAGAAGTGTATTAAAAAAAAAAGAAAAGAAAAAGGAGAGTGTGTCCTTTAGCTTTTACAGTGTAAGTGATTATATAAAGGCAGGTAACAGTCATTGGCTCTAAGGGGAGGCATCAAACCCATAAACCAACCTGTTAGTCTGTTGTCAGGTAGGCTACACTAATTGGGCTGGACACACCGACCACAAATTGGAGAAGATTTAAAAAAAAAAATGCACTGCACCGTTTTTTTTTTTTTTTTACAGGCCACTAATAAACACAAGCCAAGCTTTGTGTGAGACTCACTAATAATTGCGCTCCATACAAAGACGCCGTTGTCTGAGCGTCATGCACGGGGTGCGCATTCACGCTCCGTCCGCCACACTTAGACACCCTGCAGCCAGGCATCAGTGTTTGTCCGTAAGAAATAACCTTGACAGTTTTCCCAGTCATAAAGCCACGCAGAGTCATATGGCGCGACTTCTTTGCCTTGTAATGGCTGAATTACTTTTCTTTTTAACTTTACTGGCCCATGCCCGAGCTGTGATGATCACAGAGGAGTATGATGTGACTGCAGATGATCTTCCTTGACAATTTTTAAGGCATAAAAGAGAGACTTGGCTGTGGAAGTGTGGAAGCCAGTAACAGCAAAAATGGCATGCCTGAAGTGACACGAGGTAACTAGAGAACAGTAGATTTCAGGAAATGGAAATGCAGATTCAGTCATCATTTAATACCTACTGCCATCCAATCATTACTTAATTTCAATGCAGTAGATAACCCTCAATTTCATCCATGGCTCTCTGCCTGTGCTTCTGTGAAAGGCAAGCTGTTGAGCTTACAGCCCGGCTGGCCTGTCATGGTGAACAGTGCCATCTTGAGGTGGACCTTAACAAATGCCTGAATTGTGCTATGAACTTCCATAGCTTTTACAAAACCAGCTCCACTCTCTGAATCAAGACTTCGGTGACAAGTGAACACAGAACAAATGGCCCTGTAAGTGACTCGGTTGGAAACAAAGTGCAAACAAAGAGACCGCAAAAAGTGAGAATGAGCCCCTGTGCTGGGAAGCAGGGATAGATGTGATGCAAAGAACACAGCACCCACACCACTGAGGTGAGAAGTACACTGCAAATGTCTCCTGAGAGGCTGGCTTATTGCCTGGTCAGCAGTTCATTAGCTCAACCAACCTGGTGGCCTGACCTTTCTGCCTCTGGGTCTAGCCATCAGCGTCCTTTGAGGGAAGTGAGCAGCAAAAGGAGTGATCTGTCACTTTAACTTAACGTCTGACACCCTGATGTGGAGAAAACAAGTGACAACATAACTGTCTACAGTGTTGAAGAAACACTTTCTTGGTCGGCTGGCCAGCCAGAGTCATTACGAGCTTATCACTTGGTTTACTTCACCAGGCGTGTGGCTGTCTTGAGGTTAATTTTATTTAATTTATTTTTTTCCTGGAAAAGAAAAAAATATGTCGAACTTTTCATCATCCTTGGGTCTGAGTTACTTTTCAAGTCAATCTTTTCATCATTTCGTGAAATAACAGTATAAATCTGCATTAAATCCCAAACTTATCAAACCCATATAGAGGTACTTTAGACGTTTTTGTCATGAGTTTGTAACATTGCATTTACTTTAACGTTAATGGAGCCAGTTAAACGAAGTTTGCGTTGGTCTTGTTGCTGTGATTACGTGTCACTTGGTTTTAACTCATACTCCAGGAAACGGTTAAAATCAGGAAAAGCTGAAACTGCACAGTTTCTAATTCCAAATGTACCCTGTCTCTCAGGTTTATTATCTCCTTATTTAGTCTGTTTTGAACCGGCTCCTCCTAATGTTTCTGTCAGTCAAGTTACTGACAACTAATGAATAATGTAGTATGCTAATATATATTCCAGGTCTTGAGGAGTACCTCCTACAATCTAACTTGGAGAATAGAGCCTAAGGGAAGCGTCCAAACCTAAGGCCTTATGATTCCCCATATACCAGACGCAGTCAATCAAACTATTCACCTTGGTTTGATCCTCACACTGACTTATTGACTCATTCATGCTGTTGAACTTGCTTCATGAATAATACAAGAAACAAATATGTTTATCTTGCGTGTCCATTAAAGTACAAGGTCAAGCAGGTAATTTATGTACTTTCTAACTTAAACAAGGTCTGAGGAGCTGGTGCAGAAATGAGAAAGTCCCTTAAGACATATTTATTCCCTTAATAAGAGTTACAAACATTGGCCACTATTATGTGAGTGCTGTCTTCTATATGAAAACTTAATCTCAATCATATGTTCATATAAGATGTTACTGTTTTGCAGCTTTTCATCGACATTTAAGACACTAATGTGATGTTGTAATTATTTGATGTTTATTCATTATTCTCACTATGTAGGCTGTTCCCTGCGTCTGTTTCTAAAATTACTCATTTTGGTCAGAGGGAAAATAAGCTGCTAAAATTCAATTTTGAGAAAGTTTGTGGATTTACAATGCACCAGTTGTACTTTTTATAACACTTAGTTGGGTTTTTTTTTGTTTTTTTTTGTTTTTTTTGTGATGCCCTTCATTGTGCAGGTGAGGAAAAATATTCTGGGTGAGAAACATTCATAATGTAGAAGCCATTTTAGAGTATCCAGTTCCATCTCATTCGACTGTGCAGCTAAAAATAAAGACAAGTAATGAAGCCAAAAGAGCTTAACTTATCCATATCCCTTATAATATCTGAGGACGACATTTCACAACTGAGGCAAGAATTATAAATAATACTTATTTCCTTCTTCTCTGCATACCCCAGTTCACACAATCAGCAGATTAAGCAGCAAAAATTAAGTGCAACTGTTGTCACAGGAGCTGGATCCTGCTGCTCGTGATGCTGTACCACCTACCAACTAAATGTTAGTACTTATAGTTAATTTTGTACAAATTATCATTTCACAGTTCTTCCTGAACTTTCACCTCTGCCTCCTTTACCCTCTCTTGATTTAGAGAGAAAAATGCTGACAGAAAGCCTCGGTATCCCGCTATCTCATACCTATCATGTTTTGGAAAAAGTATAAATAGAACACCAATTTTCTATTTCTGTGTCTTTTTTATCCCACTGAGTGCATTGGTTTAATTTGTTCCCTGTCAATACCGCCAAAGAGCCCCTGCAACTACAGCTGAAAATTTAGGCATTTTCCCTTAAAACCTTTTTACCAGTGCGACTTCTCACAAGAGTGGTAATGACCCAGTGGATAATTGGCATCACACATGCTGTGGACCCTGAATGCTAATCAGAGCTTCTAATCAAGCATCTCCAACTTAAAACTTTCAACGCTTTAGACTGAATTTCAGACTGGAAATGTTTTCCTTTTTATTGACAAGCATTCCAGTCAAACGTCAACTTTCAATTCTTTTGAGGAGCTGATATTATATCACTTACCAAGACACTCTGACAAGGTTCTTTGAGATGTTCAGGGACTAAATGTTACAGCTGTGGGATCATGAATCTGAACGTCAACACTTGTTCACACTTGCTTTACCTTATGGCTACTACACTAAAGGCCTGTGGATACTCCTGAGCTTTCCTAATTACAGCAAAAACACTTTTTTCGGACATTGTACATCCTGGCAGATGGTATTCCAGACGCACAATACCTTTCAAATATAATCTCCTGAACAATGACTGACACTGTGTTTGATCAAAAAAGAAATCCTGGCTAGATTAGGGTTTCTACAAGACAAAAGTGCACAATATCTTTTACGAGAAATGAATTTTCTGTCTTCGTGCCTTCCTACTCACTGTAATTTGCTCTCTCCCCTTTCTTTCTATCTTTTTTCTTCTTCCTGTCACATTTGAATCACATATCACTTTCCAGACTGTGCGCCGAAAAAGGTCAAACATTCCCTCCTATTCTATCTTCTTTCTGTTGTGAAAGCCAGAACCCTGACTGTAGTGGCTGAAATGGATCCTGGTCAAAGATGAGTGCAGACCAGCGAAGGTAGCTGAACAGGATCCTTCTCTGTTCAGCCTGATTTGACCTTGTGCGGCACAAATGAAGCAAAATCAAGTTATAAGATCCTCGACATGCATTCCAGCACCAGTATTTTTCTTATATCTTGTCAAAGTGACATGTTCTATTTTGACAGGGGGCACATTACTTAAAGTCTGCCTTTATTAAAAGTTCAACAGAAGGTAACATTGGTGATTTTCTGCTAAATTTATTATATCAGAATTTTTTCAAATTGCTTTCCATAAAATAACAGTTTTTAATAATTGAGCAGCAATTTCATACTATTTCTTCAGAACTACATTATCACACATTATTTCTATCAAAAGATGTAGACCTGCATGTTCCCTACTGAACTCATGTATTCATAATTGTAATTATGACTCTGGCAGTCAGACAGCTTATGACAGGAGGGATATAGCACAAAAATGCCTCCATATGAACTGAGACTCAAATGTGTCATGTTAAAGGTCAAATTTCCACATAGCAGGTTTTGTCAGATATTAGCTAAGAAGCCTCACATTCACACAGGGACTGTGGTTAATTAGTCATCAGCACCTCTAACTCTAGTTGAAGTCATTATTGGTGCAGGTTTGATATGAGAAATAGCATTTATGAACTAGTAATGAGGAAAAGTTTTTCTAACTGCTGGATGCAAAAGATAAAAATACACATCACAATCTGTAGCTATGGTAACACAAAAAAAAAAGTGGCATGAAAATAATCTTCAACCAAATGTTGTTAATTTCTTCCAAATATACAAAGAGAAAGAAAGCAAAGCCTTTTGCTGAATTAAATTGTCAAAATACTAAGATCAGCCTGTAGGTGGGCAGTCATTGTTGTAGCCACACGTTCATATAAAATACACCCACTTACCAGTTTTAATCATTAGTTTACAATAGAAAGTGAGTCATTTCCTTAGAATGAGAAACCACAGATTTGTCCCATAATTACAAACAAAATGAGTTCCAATGATGGGAGTGGACAGCAATTGGAAAAACCAGACAAAGAAACAAGAAAATAACTTGGATGTGACTGTTCAATCAATTGGCCTGAACTAAAGCTTCTCTGAAATGTCATGTACGTAATGATGTATTTATCCCAAATGAGAGTTGTATGCAAAGTTACAACAAGGTATTTAGCATCCTCTAAAAGCACTAATTATATCTTGGAAAACACCAAGTGCATATGCATTATATCAACTGTCAGGGAAACCAAGCTGTAATTTTTTTTTCTTTTTTACTTTTTCATTCTTCTGTATCGTAAAATGAACTATTATTTTAATCATGGAACCATGCTAAGAAGGCTTCACGTGTCTGTCATATTCATGGATTTCTCATACAGTACATACAAATACTTTTGTAAATGCAGCAAAAATTGCAGTCAAAGAGTTTACTTTACCTCACTGGGTTTAAGTTTGGTAAAGGTGTTTTGATCCATCTCCCACATGCTAATTCATACTAGCAATTTGCTTTTGGTGAGGAAATGCCAGGGTGACTCTGCACATCACTTTACAGGCAATGCAGGCTTTTAGCATTCAAATCACTGCCCAGGGTGATAACGTATTATCAGATGACAACATGCAATTTATGTTTAGCAAATGAGACACAAAATAGAAAATGTCACTCTTCCCTGTGGCTACATTTCCTAAAGAACAGACTCAACTGTGTCATATGTTGCTCTTATTCGTTTTATGAGGTGTATTTGCAGGGACTGTCAATAATTGTATTTTCACGGCGCATAGCAAACAACACCATGTGACTGACCACTTCAAGGGCTTTTTAAGCCTCATTCAGTCTCTAATGCATCTATGTAACTTTTTCTTCTTCGCCTGTGAATTGTTTGTGAATATACAATAGAAACATTATTCATCTCTACCATTTCATTCAACTATAAATAACAGTCAATGGTGAGAACCTGTAATCTACCTCCATATCTATATATCCCAGAGAGAGACTGATGTAGTTTGTGAGCTGCGGAGAAATTATGCAGTTTGACTTTTATTAAAAGTATCTGATGCAACATCTTTATTTGATTTTGCAAATGTATTATGATGTGCCACTCTCATGTACAGCACATGCTTAATATTGGTTGTGTATGTATAGATCTCCAACACCTGATGGAGGCAAGCAGTAATATTTTTAGCCTTGATGACCCTATTACAAGAGTAAACAGTTTTCTTCTCTGTTCCCTGAAAAGTGCACTGAATTTGTACTATCCATCCATCCATTTTCATGCTCAGTGGGTTGCAGTGGCAACAGGCTAAACAAGCTACTTTTTACTGAAAACCATTTGCTATTTTATCCATAATAGATACTTAAATTTAACTATTACCTCCTGCCTTTAAGGGGTTGCAGCTGGTGGAAACGTCTGGAGGAAGGATCACAGGTGCAGTAACAACCACTATGTCTGCTTTCACTTTCTTCCTTTCCAGATTTTTATTCCGTACCCCGAGACAACCTGTGAGACTGCTCTGTGGGGATTCACGGCAATGTGTGACTATAATTGTTTCCTAATGAGTTTCCTCTACCCACTAACTGAGGATCACATTGCCTGTTAGGATCTATGGTTTACACATACTATCATCAGCAAATTTTAGCTGCAGCTGATGAGTAATGAATCGTCCTTCCTATAAAACATCCATAATAAATGTATAAACCGTGAATTCCACGACCCATTCCTTTAGTTTGATGTTCGATGGATGCTGGTTGTCTGTCTATATGTAGCCTTCTTTCCCCAGCGTACATTTCTTCATGATGTATGTCTCAGCATACACTAGTAAACATAAAAAAGGTGTAATCAAAGGTATTCATTTCACAGAAAAGTAGACCGAACAAAAGCGCTGTAAAACTTCTAACTCATTTGTAGTTCAACATAACAAGAAAAATATGAGCAAATAATTCAGTCTCAATGTTTAGATTACACTCTTCTAGTAATTCTTCTAGAAAATATATGAAATCCTTATTGCTGAATACACTTGTATAACTGCTTGTCTATGAACTTTTCAAGACATTTTTACCTCGGAATAAGTGTTGTTTTTGCCAATTTATCATAAGCGTGATGTTCAGTGCAGTATATTTGTTGGTTTGTCTTTTATACGTTTAGCCTGAAATAACAGGAACACCGTTCTCAGTTTCTCTCAGCTTATCTGGTGATGCTGCAGTCTCATATACGTATAAGAACATTTGCTAATTTTAAACTTAGGTGTGAATCATCTGGAATCTTTGTACTGTACTACCCAGCACAATCAGAACTTTCTACTATGACAAACAGTGTTTTTGCAACTGAACTTGTTATCTCCTGTCTTTTTGACAGTTTCTGTGTGTTGTTAATGAGCCGCCAAGTAAAATGATATACAGAACCACTTCCAACACCTTTAAAACTTTTTCCCTCTTTTTCATTAATAATCAAATAATAAATTTTTTAAAATCAGAATAATCACATGGTTGCTGTGGATTAATTTTGATAAATCATGATTAAATATTATTTTTTATTCTATATTGGGTTTCATTTGACATGAGCAAACAGACTCCAGAAAGAAGTGAATATATCTGCACTGTGTTTGTCAAGATGGGCGACACATTAGCCTCGTGTTAGCAGAATCTCCGACTCACGTATGCTTCACGTTACTGTGGTATTTTAAGGTGGAAGTGCTTCGGTGAAAAGAAAACTCCATCTTACAGCGTGTGCATAATACTTTGTGTAAGTCGACTGTTCTGTCTCTGGGCTTTTTTTTTTTTGTTCCCACAAATATACACTATAAGAAACACAAAAAATGTGTAAAACATGGGAAACAATGTGAAACATTTGAACAATCTAGAAAACATGTGAAAATCCACTAAAATTCACAAAAAAAGAAACTAAAATTCACGAAAAAATAAACTAACATGAAAAAAATGATGAAAAATCCAAAACATATTAAAAAAAATTCTTCTAAAATACAGAAAAAACTAAAAAAAATTATAAAATATCCAAAACATACACAAAATTTGAATATTTATGCAATTAACATGTTTATTCAACACATTCGGTTTCAACTAAACAACTTGAAACAAAACAACTGTAAACAACTGTTCCATCTAATTGCTGTAAGACATAATCATGATGATGAGTTAATGCGTTAATTTTGACAGCCCTATTAATAATATATAACAATCATTGAATGGAAGTGAAAGGCACAGATAATAAAATTAAAACTCAGGAAGCATCCATCTTCTCTCTGTTTTTAGTTTTTCCAGGTGGGAAATGACTGTACATTCACGTTACCTTCTGATCCTGTATCTATTGCCTGTATTGTACAATACTTTTGTGATATACATCTTTGGAAAATATTCAGAGACCCCTGCAATTTTGAGTGAAATTAGCATGTTTGTGTTGCGGATCAATCAGACATAAGACACAGTGTGCAAGTTGGAGAAGTCTCTATTTACTTTTGTAACACAAATGACATCAAACCTGTACGGAACAGGCATCAACATTACATCACATCTGGTATGACATGATATAGGAAAACATTCTGTACTCAGAGCCAGATAAACATTCTACACTTAGGCCAAGTTGACCTTGATATGACTATGATATGTCATGAGGGGGAACTATTAATATTTGAATGTTAATTAAACTATAATTCCACCACATGTGTATGTATGACAGCCGTTCCATTCCTATGTCTGTTGAATTCCAACATAAGCACATCTTATTCTACTGAATAAACACCTGCTCCATGTCTTATTTAAGAAGGACGATTATAAAAACCACTACTGTGACCATCATTGTCTTCTTACAATAGGCAAAGACAGTGCTATTGGTACTGCAAAAGTAATTGGAATCCAAAAATAACTACTGAAAACTACTGGACGTCTGCTCTGACAATGTTCCCAAACTCTGAGGACTGGTTCTTCTGTGAGGACAATGTTCCTGCCTCAGCTAGGTCCATACAGATGTGGATGATAGACTACCAGATGCAGACCCCGTCAGGTCCAGACCAATCTCCAGACCTGAACCCACTTTGAAGACTTCTCGGGGAACATGGATGGTCACATGCCATCAAATGACACTGAACTTCTTGAATTTCTCTGCCAAGAGCTAAAGTCATTCAACAGTAATGGAGGAGAACCAAGACATATGACGTTGTTATTGAAAATCAGGGTTATTTCACCAAATATTTCACCAAATGTCTGAACTTTTCCTAAGTTACATTAGTATTGTGTTTCGAAATGAATATGAACTGGTTTTCTTTGCATCATTTGAGATCTGAAAACACCTGCATTTATTTATTTTATTTTATCTTATTTTATTTATTTATTTATTTTTTTGACCATGTGTCATGTTCCGCAAATACTTGCTCTAAATAACAACATTTGTATTTGGAATTTTGAAAAAATGTTGTCGGCCGTTTAGAGAATAAAATTTAAAAAATGTTCATTTCAGTCAAGCACATAGCTATAAAATCAGAGAAAGTGATCATTTTCCATGAGCTGTATAACACTATATACATTTACTGGTATTTTACTTATTTTATGTAATTTCTTTTCAATTTATAGCTATTCTCCACTTTTGTATGAGCAAAGGAAATGGCCATAAAAGTGAGGCAGTGGGCTTTCATTCATTTTCTGAAATCATTTAGTCTTTTTGAGAGCTTCAGGGTGCCAGTGAACGTCCTGGTTTCCAACTGGCAATGGTGGGTTCTCCACGGACGCATCACCAGGTCTTCACCGGGCTGACACATACATACAAACAACAATTCACTGCTGTATTCGCACCATGTTTACCATTTAACTACCACAGGTCCATGTCTCCATCACATCCAGGACCTTCTTGCTGTGAGGCAGCAGTGCAAACCGCTGCACCACTGTGCCTTTAGATGATACAGCTGAGCTAAGGTTAGTAGCAGTTCCAGCCACATCCTGTCGTTGCCTCAGTGTGTTTCCATTATCAAAACACTGTTCATTGGGACTTTTAAAATAACTACTGCAAAAGGAAAAGACACATTACTCCTCCTTCTTTTGAGAGTGCAACATTACTGTCACAAAATCCACCTAATGTTGCAAAGAAAATTAAAATACACGATGCAACTACATACTTTATCACAAATCATGCCCCACTACATGTATAATCTGCACAAATAGCAGGTCATCACAGTTCCATAGTCTATGACAAGTCTTATACCTCAGTGCCTTTTTAAGTTTAGGGCTGCGACTCATCAAGTCACACCCATATTAGAGACATTTTATGCAGTTGCTTTAATGTGGCATGTGTGGTAAAACTGCCATAATCAGAGACACGGCCATAAAAGACCAGTAAATATATACAGTATTCCATATACTGGCATATTGCCACTCACAGAGGCAATCAATATTTTCCCATTTCAGTTGGCCCGAAGAGATAAAGGGGAGTATTTCATGCTAAGTACAAATGAGTGTAGAATTTGATGTAATAATTTTATAATAGTAGCTCTGTAATAAAATCCTGTACCAGAAAAATATACACTGTCAATTAAAAGTGATGAAGTGAAGCATAGATTGAGGAAAGAGATGGTGGGTGTTGTGGTGTGCAGCACTCAGGGTGAATAAATGTGTCTCAGAGAATGTTTGTTTCCATCCCACTCTTTTAAAGATGCTTAACATAATTGCACTGATGGTTTAAACAATAACAATTAAAGTTATTTCTATGCAGAGTACTTAATATGCGCGGGATATTAACCCCACAAGGCCAGGTGTAGAGTCTTAGAACAGCTTATTTTATGGCCTTACAACTATTTACGTTGATTACTTTACTTTCCAGGAGTGCTCACAGCTGTGGTCAGTATGGAAGTACAAATGAAATGCAAGGTAAAGACTGCTGAAGAGGGGAAAAAGGTGGTGAGGGCATTGTCTCAGCTCATTTGCTAATAAAAAAAAAAAAAAAAAAAGAAAGAAAGAACTCGTGCACCGTGTGCATTATATATTTAAACAGCCAAACAGTAAGGACGTTAAGACTTCTACAGCTTATAAGAGTTTAAAGTCTGCTTCACTAGGTTTGTATATGCCCAGTCTGTTGGACACATTATACAAGAGATAGCGATGCAAGTAGAAATTACAGGGGTTGTGCAGAAGCCCATCAAGCAGAGTGCATTGCAAACAGGTACAATGAGAACCTGTCTACTTGTCTTCAGAGCAATTCTGATCTTGACTGGAGCATTGCCGCATTGATATGGCTCACTTCCTGTTTGTGTCTTTGCTGCCAACTTGGTCACAGCTAAATGATCTGCAATAAATGACACAAGTGTTTCTGACAGAACTGTTAAAACTATTCACTTCCCTCAATAAGGAGCTGATTACTGTAGCCTGTTTAGCTCTCTGGATTGTGGCTTGTCAGATAGTCAATTATTGTAAATAATTCATGCATCTTCACTGCAGAGAAGTCCTGGGTAGCTATATTTTTTACTTAAAAAGTTCCTGAATACCTCTGACACTGATAGTAAGCCCCATGCTCTACATATTGTACCACATCTCAAGCCCCACAGTACAGTATGTGGTTATGAATACTCTAATGTGTTTGGTAAAAATAGTAGATAATTGGTGGATATAATTTACATTTTTTTGTCAGTCCCATTTACCCTAAGTATATTCAGCCATTTTTTTTTTTACTCAAGATCAGAAGGCACATATGACAACTGAAGACAGTCTCAAGGAGAAACTCATGAAATATGGGGTCCCAGAGAGGCTTTATTTTCAGGGCACTCTTGAATCCACTGTTTCAGTGTGACAGCACAAGAAAGTACAGAGTATCATTTTAAGGATAAAGGAGAACTAGACTTCAGCACATCCCTTTAATTGTGCTGAAATGCTGGTGTTCAGCCAGAGGTAGGAAGTACCTGACTTTGTAAGACCCTGACACATGATACCTTCGTCCACCACTGTGTATTCTCCATGTAGTTTAGTTTTTGGGTTGGTGGAGGAATGCTGCCATTGAATGTTTCTACTCACCACTGACACTCTCAACATTGTAGTGTTGTAACATTGGCTCTTTCTTCTGCGGGTAGTCAAACATTGGGGTAAATGGTGGATATTCAACGTGCAAGACTTTGCGTCCTTGAGTCCTGTAGTTAGAAAAAAAAGATCATTATTTGAGTAAATAACAAATCTGCTGCACATAATTTTGAATTAAATCAAGCCTTTGTATCTTTAATAGCTGCCAGTATTTAAACCTAACCACTAAAAAAACTAATTAATAAATAATACTATTGTTTCTGTGAGACAGTATGTTTACACAGACCTATTGACTGTGCAGCAGTTTTACACTGTAAAAGGTGTAAAGACAAGTAAAAGTTAACAAAGTTAGTAAAAAAAAAAAACATCTGGAATTTCACAAAAATATCAATCAATCAATCAATCAATCAATCAATCAGTCAATCAATCCAGTTTTACATAGCACCAAATCATAACAAAAGTTATCTCATGCCTCTTTCCATATAGAGCTGGTCCCTAAAGTCAATTTACAAAACCCAACAGAATCCTCCAGGAGCAAACACTTGTTACTAGTGACAGTGGTGAAGAAACACTTGACAAAATATGTTTTTCACCGGCGCATTTGCACATAGAAGAACTGGAAACACCTTTTTCATTTAAGTTGTGATGTCGAGAGGACAGGTGGTAACAAAAGGACATTTCATACATTTTTGATGGGGAAAAAGCAGCAGAATACTCGGCTTCTTCTGCTCTATGTATTATAGCCATCTGTATTATAGTCTACAACACCCCCTACTGAGGACAAAACAGCCTAGATTATTCCCTCCAAACCATTTTATGTCAACGGATAAAATTCTTTGTTTTGGTAACTATTCAAAAATGTGCTTCACATTCGCTTGATATCTTATAGATACCAGTTGTTGTTCCTTCACAATACCAGAAAAGCACTCACAGAGCATAGACCTTCACCAACTGTTCGCAGGGTTTTCTTGAAGGTACTGCTGGGATTTGAACCCAGGATCTCCTGTTTACGAGACAAGTGCTTAACCAACTAAGCCACAGCACCACAAGGATACATCCAGTTTTTTCAGAATATACATTTCAGATGAAAATCATA
>JAPTYR010000018.1:31763291-31774671 GCA_029814505.1 Siphamia roseigaster | reverse complement strand
TCGAGGCAAAGAATTTGCCTCGACTATTTTTTGTAATCGAGTTACTCGAGTTACTCGAGTAATTGTTGCAGCCCTAAAGTAATTATGAGCATAATCAAGAGGATTCATGATAAGTCAGTCAGCTGGATAATCATGCGCTAAATACTATTAATACACTTCACACAAAAAATGGAAAGAAGTCCTTCCATACTCGATACTATTAATATTTATTCATTTTCAAAAATATGTTGAATATGTAATTTATAAATCATTTTCATTCCTCCAATCACATTCTGTGGTGGCAAATTTTTTCAACCACATGTCTTACCTCTACTCCTGCTTCTGGAACGAGTTCTGCTGTGGGACCTGCTCCGAGTGCGATCTCTATCCCTATCCCTGTCCCTGTCTCTTTCTCGGTCCCTGTCCCTTTCTCGATCTCGAATGCGGTCCTTGCTCCAACTCCGGCTACGACTGCGACTGTAACTACGACTGCGTCCTCTCCTGCGATTGTAGCGATCACGGTAGGAATCTCTCCTTGGTGGGTTCCGGTCATAATCTCGCTTCCTTGAGCGGTCATCCCTCTTACGGTCATCTCCTCTCCTGATCGTTTGTATAAATATAAGTATTAGTGCAAAATTACTAGATTAGAGAGTAAAAAGTTAAGGGCAGATAGACCTACCTGCTATCTCTGCTGTAGCGGGAGCTCAATTGTGGGGGACTGTGATTCACCCTGCGAGAAAATTTTTTCTCCCTTTCCTCTTCTCGATTTGTCTGTACAGCAAAAATATTCAGGTTAATAACTAAGGTCTGACATTTGACATCACATAAACCTAAAGTACTAATAAACAAGACTAACACTACAGGGTCAGATCAAGCAAGAGGGAACATCAGTCTCAAAATTTTTATCTTAAGAACTTTATTTTATGGAACTGTTTACAAAACTTTAGTATCGCTTGTAGAAAAAAAAATCTGATTATGTAAAAGTTTATTTACATAATACATAATTTATTTGTACACCCAAATTTTATTCAAATTGTAATATGTATCATGTCAAAGGACTTACTGATACCTATTCATACATGTATTAAACATGGAAACAAGTTTAGTTCTCAACACAGAGCTTACTGAACATGAAATGTGTTCCTGTGTCATCACTAAATCTGACCCAGTATTGACATAACAGACAAATTACCTCGTCTTTTTTCAGCTCATCTTTCTCAACTTTTACTAGTAAAGCCGGTTGCTCTGTCTGGGGGAGGTAGCTTTTGTTGTTAATTGCTTCAAAGAGCTTATCCACAAATTGTTGGGTCTCTGAAAATTTTAAAAAGAAAATGATGTAAGTACCATGACAAAACGAACCATCTAACGTAACCTGTATTTAAACTCAATATTTACTGAGTTTATTACCTTTCTGGAGAAATACGTCCAACTGGTCGATACAAAGGGCTTTAAGTTCCTTTTCAGTTTTATCTTTTTTCACCAATGCAACGACATACTTGGCGAGTGCAGAGGGATCTGCATCACAGCTGTGGATGTAAAGAAGTCCGTAAAAATTAAACCAAAGCAGTGTCGGTTTCGATAACAATCCAAGAAACGCACGAACACTTTGTGTTAAAGAAGCATCTGATTTTAATTAAAGTTATTAATACATTGGATAACTCAGTCTGACTTAGAATGGCAAGTCAATTTTAGAAAGCAACTGCGTGGCTAACAGCTTAGCAGCGTTACTTACATGGGCTCGAGGGTTTCAGACAGCCATGTTTTCAAGGCATCGAGGTTTTCAATGAACATTTTAGATCCAACCGAATGTTCTCTCCACCACGGCCAGAGTGAACGTTATCTACCGTAACGTTAATTGAGTGTTTAGAATGATAGTCGACATTAGCTAGTGATACTAACCACTTCAATAAAGGTAAAAGCTGCGATGGCTTAAGCGCGTTTACGTTGGTTAGCCAGTGTAAACTAGCATACGTATTTACAGGCCTTTAAACGTGTTGCACAACTCCTCTGATATCGTTCAGTGAATATTTAATGAAAGCAGAAGAGGGTTTAAGATTTGCCAAACGTTCATATGACCAATTCTGGGAGAAGTAGAATATCTTTATCCAGTACGTTTAAGGACCATCCACTCTCAATTTTCCTACAGTAGCTCCTCACACTAGCTAATGTGCCATGGCGAATATTTACTTCCGCTTGTGATCTCGTCATCGAAATATCGCGAGTGTGTATTTTCTATGAAATCACGAGGGCATAAAATAATAATGTGCTAAAAATATAAACAATACAATATTAAAACACATTAGTAATTTTTCTTTAAATAAGTCACCCTACAATTTGATAGATAGATAGATAGATAGATAGATAGATAGATAGATAGATAGATAGATAGATAGATAGATAGATAGATAGATAGATTTATTTCACAAAAGAACTAGATAGTTAAACTGTTCATGACCAGAGTGGTAGAGAAGATGACTTGATGGACATCAGTTTCTTAAGCATCCTTCTCTCTACCACAGTCTAAAAATTCCCCAACCCTGATTACAAAGCTCGCCCTCTTGATAATTTTATCAAGTCCGTTGGAGTCGTTGACTCTGATGCTGCTGCCCTAACAAACAGCAGGTATCACTGTGGTTTTCATCCATATTTTGTATCCTGTGTGTACAGGAAAAGGTAGAATAACCTCTCTGAGACATTCACTGTTAGATATTAATAATTAACACATTAAAATGAGCTCAATACAAAGTCCCAAATTTTACCTACTGTTGAAAGTTATGAATTTATTACATATATTTTGTATTTTCCATATTATGTGTTCAGAATCCTTAATATATAATTAAATGTCCATTGACAGTCCCTAAGTAATTTGGTGCACTGATAATGGAAGAGTGGAGTGAAAGTGGGTTTGTTGAACTACAGTATAAAAAGAGGAAGGCCAGGATGGGTTGTTTAAGTATTTCATGTAATTTATGTTGGCACTTTTTTTACATAATGATCTAGGATTGTTGTATAAAATGCTAAACTGAGTGTCTTACATTTGCTACCAATTCATGTTATTTAAATTTCATTTTGTGCTATTTTTGTGTATTTTTAATGGGATCATCTCTGTTAACAAAACCTACAGGTAATGTAACTGTTGATTACGTCTACAAAACATTATCAAAGCTTGTGATAGCATCTACCGTGTGACTTTAAGAATATAATTCCTTAAAAATAAAAGAAAAAAGATTTGATAGTATGTTTTCCTCTTTTGATGCTAAAAAGTATGACAAAAAAGGGAAAATGTATTTAATATGTTGATTATATAGATGATTGTTAAGTTTCAAGTGTAAGATTTTCATTATTTTGTGAATATTATTGATATTTATGAGAATGAACATTTGTGAGGTACTTAAAAAGCCCTGTCCACGTGTTACCACAAAAATACCAATTCAAGTTACTTAGAATTCAGATATTTGAGTGAAACTTTCAGAAAGTAATGATCTTTTGAGACATTTTAGGTACAATGGTAAAGAGTTACCCACATGTTACCACATTCTCATGTGAATAAAACAGAGTAATTTTTCTCCAAAATTTATTTTCAGCACAGTTGAACATAATAACAAAGGTTTTGTCCAATTTGATATCAATTTCTGTCAAGAACCACATGTTATGAAAGTTTGCATAGAGCTTAAAAAATGCATGTCCATTTCAAGTCCACGTGTTACTGAGCAATAATTTGACATTTTCTACCAAAAATTGTATCTACCCAAATTTTGTTTTACATACTGTTAAAGTGCATACAAATACCTACTCAAATATGTGTAGCACATGCATGTAACACTCTGCTTACATGACAGACTGCTGTACACCAAATGTATCCATGTGTTACTGCTTGAGTCAACCTTGCAGTAATTTTTAGTTTTTCTGTACCTGTTTATTAACTTCTACACTTACACATAGACCACACAGTGTTAAAAATCATTAGGTTTTTATTGTTTTCCAGTTTAACTGGAACTGTAAGTAAAATGTATAGAAATACAAAAAAGCAGATAAATATGAATACTTAAAATACTTCTATTTCCCTCCATTCAAACCAGTGTAGCCCTTTACAATGACATAATTCAACAACTTGCTCTTCCCTCACAACAAACTGTTCTCTAACATACATTTCCTTTCTATGACAATCCTCAAATATGTGGCTTTGTGAAACTAATCTGTTCATCTAATATATAAACAACAAAAATTGAACATTTCATATTTGAAATATACAGTGCTATGTGGAAAAAAAGATATGTCATTACACTTAACTATTAGAGTTATAGCTATCAATCCACCAACTTTTTGATGACCGTTTCATTACTTAGGACTCATGGAATAATATTACTATTAAAAGCCACAAACATGTCTTCTATGAGACAGACTCAATAAATGATTAATTCACAAAGAAATTAACAATTTATTTGTCATCTCTTTATATCTTTGCAAATCTCTCTCTTTCTAGTAATAAAATACATGAATTAAAATCGTAATGCAAGTAAACGTAATTAAAAATTAGTTTGTTGTCTGGATTAAAAAAAGAAATGTGATTAAATATTGTAGCTTGAATACAAAGCAAGTAGAAATGAAAAAACTCATATACACATAGCAGTTGAAACAGTTAATCATCAGTACATTCATATTTGCCTTTCAACATTCTCAGTAAACTGCTTTCTCTTACTACAGGAGGAAACATTCTTCCGCATGTTCTTATGTATAAACAACACTATTATAGAAGGGATAAAGCCAAATTATTCTGACTAGAGTTCATTTTTCCATCCATTATTTTGAATATGATGAATGGAGGGAGTAACAGTCCACACATACTGTGGTTTGCAGCAATTGAAAATATATATACAAGAACCAGTACCATTTCTATGATCAGAGTAAAAGTTCAGTCTTGCACCACTTTCTACTATCTAACAATAAAATATGTACTAAAACCAGTGTATTCGAAGGGGCCAAATTTTGAATGAATACAGGACATACAGTACAACAGTCATTACAGAGTGGAGTTTGCATCTAGTTTTCTCTGTCAGTGAACTTCAGGTGAATCGGAGCAGCAGGGCACAGCAGACCATGGGTTTTGGCTTTGACATCAGCAGTAAGAGGAGATGGAGCAATGTGAAACCTCTGAATAAGCTGCAAAAGGAGCAAAAAGACACAGATGAGGATTAGACTACGTTTGTCCTGTGTGGTAACAAAATGTAAATATTAGAAACAAATTAGCAGTTGTTAGGTTTGTTTATGTGGCTTTAGAGGAGATCAATTCCCTACCCTTGTTAGAGCTAGGTGCATCTCCAACTCTGCTATTCTCCTGCCAATGCAGCTTCTGATACCATAGCCAAAAGGAATTGAGCCAAAGTTGTCGACATGATCTGTGGAATCTTTCCTTATCCATCGTTCCGGTCGGAAGTCTGAAGCATCTGTAAAGTTCTCCTCATCGAAGGATGTGGAGTAGTGACAGAGAGCCAACTGTGTCTAATAAAACGAGGAGACAGGGAAATGTCAGCTGTGTCCTGAAAACAGCTGTGCCGTTGTACATGTATGAGAGAAAGCAACAAAGATGTATGAGTAATGCAAGATCCCATTGCATCTGGTTCCACTGTAATGTTTTTGGCCAACACTGATGTTGTTCTCTTTACTTCAACACATGCACACTGTAAAAATCTATTATTTCTCTATCAGTTTTACCCCTTTGGGGATGAAGTATCCGCCCACAACCAAGTCATCTTGGGTAATTCGTCCGTTGCCTGGGAGAACTGGAAAGAGTCTACACCCAAGGAGAGGAACACAAAGAAAATTATTCAGCAGCACTAGGGGTGCAATGATTCTCCACAACAACAGTTCAATTCAATATTTGAGGTGTTCATTATGGAACAAGTTGTCCATTTGATTAAGTGTAATTTGGAAAATGAAAAATATAGCAAATGTTGATTACCTTTACAGATTAGCTTCACATAAAATAGCTAAATAAATAAAATTAAAAAAATCTAATAATAAAGATCTCATAAGACCTCTGTACACATTAACTATATGAATAAAAGTAAATCAATAAAAAAAAAACACTGATCAGATCCATTATTTGTTTAACATGACCTAAATCATTCAATGTTCCACATGCAGTTGGAAGACAAAAGATTGTTGAAAATGATGGTATTTATACAGCTTTCCCTAAAGTTTAATTACAATGATATTATGATTTGTATCATAGATTCAATATCAATTTAATATCAATTTACTCCCCTAAAAGTACTATATCACTATCAAACACAAACCTACAGAAAAAAAAAAACATTTCAGTTTTCATGTCAGTATAAAATATTAACAATAGGAAAGCAATTATTTTAAAGCCCTTTACAAATTGTAATGGTCAATTTAAAAAAAAAAAAGAAAAAAAAGAAAGAAAGCTCTGAAAATAAGATGGTAGAAGAGAAAGAATCTGTATTTTGTACCTGAGGGTCTCTTTGACCAGGCCTCTGATGAGAGGCAGTTGAGGAACATCTTCAGCTGTCGGTACAGTCGAGGACCCCAACGTTTTCTGCACTTCGTTATAGATTTGTTGTTGTACATGAGGGTGCTGTGCTAACAAATAGGCAGCCCAGGACAGGGTGAAGGATGTCTACAAGAATAAAACATATGTTTTTAATTTGTTGAATGGACTTGTCTTTAGATATTACATGAAAGTTTCATTCATTTGATTTAAATGGACCATTTCCTGGTTTTGCTCGTGTTTTGCAACAAATCTGACAGCAACACATGATGATAAAAGAGTTTCTCTGATCTTGCATAAGTGTTGGGAAACAGTGAGGGAGTTGAGAGGGAGAGGGGGGTGATTCCACATGCTGAGAAGAAACTCAAGTCCAATCCACCAGCTGCACTCTAACCCCTTTATTATAAACCTGGCATCCCCCATTCTATTCATCCATCATCCCCAAATGTAATCTAATTAAATACACTCACTGTCACCAAGCTTAACAGCATTCCACTCTTCAGGAAAAGTCCCATATAATAACGCTGATCCACCCAATCTCAGTTAATTAGAAGAAAACAAAATTACATTTGTGCTCTGTTCTTTCTACTGGTTTCTTCCCCTTTTTAACCAAATGTACCATTTATTTTGTGCTGTCCAATGCACATGCCGACTCCTCATTTCCTCTGTAAAACCCTATCCAAATATTCCAGTTATCTTACAATCAGTTTTTTTCTGTAAGTCATTGTGACTCATTTCATTGACATTTAAATGTCACTGTGGGCAGATGGTCAAATGTTATGAAAATACATGTCATGTTTCCTGCATCTTATCTTTACTAGGATTACTACGATTAGTTCCCACACCCCATGTCTCAGACCCCTTTTTTCCTTTGCCTGTCTCACATTCTCCATCCATGCATTTTATGACATACACAAGCAGCAGAAGCCTTGTTATTGTTAAAATTATACTGAATCGAGCCTAAAGGTCAGTCGAAGGCCAATGTCTCAGAGCGGACTAATTAATGATCAAAAGATTATCTGCCCTTGACCCCGTCCTTTTCACTGTTGTGTCTCCCACCTCAGTCTTCCCCCTCCCACTCTGTCATCACCATTTTACTGTCTAACCAGTTTGGTCTTAATCAACCCCAGCTGGCACAGATGGTGACAACACCTCAGACAAAGCAAGGGAGGAATCATATGACACATCTAACTCCCAATGCAGCTCGAAAATACTCTCCTCCTCTTCCTTCACGTGTCCCCTCATTTTCTAACATCCATCCCATGTCAAACTTTTCTTTCCTGTATGATTCCCATTCCTTTGGTGTTTCGTGAGGCTCTCTCTCCTTCAAACCCACCCCCTATTCTCCCCCTCATCTTCACTCTGCCCAGCCTGAGCTATAACTCTGACTGTGGCTAACATGTCTTGACAGCTCCAGTGTGTACCGAGTAAAGGCTAATGCACCACAGGGTCAGGTAATGGCTCAGCTAAGTCCACCCCCTACCAGGACATGGCCGTTGCAACAAGTTCAACAAAAACACACACCCCTTTATCCTGTGGCCCCCAGCTCAACACAAAACACTCTACACCCCCCAGTTCTTATTAATTTGACAGTACCCCAAACAAATTAGGCAGTAACTACACACATGTGCACACAATCAGATGCAAATGTGCGCACACACAAAGGTAGTCCAGCAGTGAAAAGTAACTCTTTGAGAGGATTTTAATAGCATTACTAATTAAATGCCTCATATCAGACATATTGTGGCATCAATTTTTTTTTATATATTTATGAAAGTCACTTAGTTTTCCAATGGGAATGGTAATGCAAGAACACTCGTACCAGATGTCCGGTAGTAGAAAAAGACAAAAGCCCCCCTGTGTAGATCTAACAGACAGAGGCAAATGACACGAAACAAAATCTGAGTGAGAACAACTTTGTCAGTGGGATACTTTGTAACCCCCGATTCACTACTCTGACCTGACGCTGGCACAGCTACACAGGCATGGATGTGGCGCCAGAAACCCAACCCTTGAAACTCAACACTGACTCAGACATACACGTGCGACTCCCAACCCCTTTACATCCTGCCAAACCTCAGCTCATAAAGCCCCATCTGTAAATATTTCTGACACTTCTGCATTAATACACACACACCGTGTCAACTCCAGCCAGAAGCATCTCTGTTACATTGGCATAAATCTCTTCCAGGCTCATCTCCTTGGTAACAAGCATGTGTGTGAGCATTCCTCCCTTCACCTCCTCTCCCCGCTCGAGCTGGGCCTTGATCTGTGCAAATCTCTTATCAACGTGAATGGTGCCTGGAATTACACAGAGGGAAGAAAAAAAAAAGGTGAGATGAATGGAGAAGGGAGAAGGTGGAGTGAAGGGGAGGGGACAAAAGGAAAGGAGAGAGAAGAGAGAAAAAGTTATGTAACAGGGGGACCCCTTACTCCCACAGTCCCATTATTCAGCAGGAGAGATTTATATGTAAATTAAGATTCCTTGCTTGGGTATTTATCCATCTAGTTAAAGCAGATAGTTTTTGAGACAAAACAGGCAAGGTTTTATACTAAAAATACTAATGAGAAGGCACTAGCTAATATTTTTATACAATTAAAGTCATTGTTGAGTCTTAACAGTTGCATTTAGGGGTGAGAATTACAGAGTAATTCACAATACATTGCAAAAAACAACAGTGGAAATCCCAAAACAACAATTCTGCAATACTTGATATGCTACAAAATAATCAGGTACAATACATCACATTGTCTTAATCTCATTGAAAATGTAAAAAAAAAAAAAAAAAAAAACTTGAGGTTTTCTACGCAACTTCTTGTTCAATGTGCTCAGTAGACTGAAGGCTGTTAGAAATGAGAGTTGGTCAAGCTTCTATATTTTTGAATATTTTTTTAACAGGCAGAGACCAAAACACCTTCTCAGACAAAGACATCTAAAAATTTTTTTTTTTTTTTTTTTTTTAACTGCATGACACTTTTTTATGTGTATTTGCATAAAGAGATTTGCTCCCTTTCTCAATAGTATGTTACTTAATAGGAACATAATTTTAATAATTGTGTAATTAAAGGGGAATTTTCCCATAAAATCTGAAATGGTTAGATGTTCTTTTTTCAAAAAATTAATAGCAACAAAGTTATACGATGAAATTTGGCCCGGATTTTTTTATAGAGAACCCTCACTAAAGCGTTTGCCAACTTTTGAAAGTATTTGGTTTGTTTGACAGGGAGGATGGATACAGTTATTAAATACGCAAACGCATGATTTTTAATAAACATTAAACTACTAAGCAAATATTTTATATTATTTATCTGGTGTGGATTATGAAAATAGAGCAGGTCCTCTAATAACCACAGAGTTGATAGTTTGAATCCCACGTTGTCCCAGTCATGTCCTTGGGCTAGACATTACTGCTACTTTACTGTTGGTGTCACAGACATTGGTGTATGAATGTGAATCAATGTTTGGAGGTTGGTGCAGAATGAGTGCCACAGTGGAGGGAATGAATAATGGATGCAACATAAAGCGCTCTGAGGGCCCAGAAAAGTCCTGTACAAAAACAATTCATTATTATAATTATCATCACCATCATAGCAAATACTCAAAACAGCACAAAATAATTACTATCATTGCTCTTCCACATATTTCCAAACGGATGGCGAAATCAGTTAGGAGCGCCTGTTTACAATCAGTCAGGCAAAGTGTATGTCTATCATGATACCAACTGATGTCTTCCCAGGGACATGGCCAAAAAAAACCTGTTTATCCCATTATGATGCATGCATTTTACTTTGACACTGTGCCCTTCACATCCATAATAACACTTGAGTAGGTCTCATTGTTATACTTAAGGACACACCATTCTCCCCTATGCTTCAGCCCAATTATTTCTACTTGTTCATTGTCTTTGTTTTAAATAACATTTTTCATTTAAACACTTAAACTCACTAAAATTTGAAGGGCAATGTGTGGGACACGCAAAAAAATTGACAATTCCTCAAACAAAATTGTATACAATAATCACATTTCAAGAGGTTCAAAATTCCTCTATATTTGTTTAAGCGTTCTGGCTATTCATATTCATGGTGAGTTAGATTCTGCTGGGGGACTCTAAAGGCATCATATAGTGATACTGACCCAGAAAATGCATCATAGACAAGGGGGCTGCAATATCCAGATGTAGAAATGTCAAGGATAAGACAAAAGTTAGAAAACAAATAGAGGATATTTCACAAGCATCTATTACTTATGCTGGCTTTAGAATGTTTTACTGTTGTTTGCTGTAATCAGACCATTGTGAGTTATTAATATGTATTCTGTTACTAATTTGTCATATTTCATTCATTTACATAACAGTTCCTAATATTTTTAAGCTATATTCAAACTTTGTGAGACTGTGAATATTTTTATCCACCACTAAAATAGTAGAGCACATTGACTTTGACCGTCAACTGACCCCAGATAAATTCGCATCACATGAAATGCAGATCAAATTTAAATAGTTTGAGACACTGTGGGGATCATTACATGGAAAAACTGACTGAGTGCTGCACACAAACCTATGGCCTCCTCAAAGGCAAACAGAACAGTCTTTCCCTGGTCCAAAAGGTCTCGGGCTCTGTTCCCCATCCATTTGAAGCCCGTCAGTGTTTCCTGCCACAGCAGCACAGATATAGCATTCCTTAAATCGGTACTTAAGTCACTAGATGGTGCTATTAAATTTTAGCAATAGCTTTGTTTCCAACAATAGAACCTACACATTTATATACATATAAATAATGCATGTTGATCATATTTGGTCTTTTACTCCTCTTGTATACACTACCGGTCAAAAGTTTGGGGTCAGCCACATTTTTCCATTCCCAATGTCATTGACAATGCAGTGAAAATGA
>JAPTYR010000018.1:31694150-31704982 GCA_029814505.1 Siphamia roseigaster | reverse complement strand
TCGTCTAAGTACGAAGCCTATTGATTTTCATGAATCTAGGTCAAAGGTCAAGGTCAAGGTCACGAAAAAACAAAAAATCTCTAAAATCGCTCTAACATTTCCAAAATTCGTCGTAGAAACTTGCGGTTTAATGCTAAATGTAGCTGAGAGATTTCTACATCGAATAGACTACACCCGTCCTGACTGGAAGTTGATAAATCGTCATTGTCAATTGTAACCATCTTTTATATGGAAACAATCTCGACACACTCGCTCTACGAGCGGTTTTCATCTGTTTGTCTGTCTGTTAGCAAGATAAGTCCAAATGTTATTGACAAATTTGACTGAAATTTTCAGGAAATGTTGATAGTGGCACAAAGAACAAATGATTCAATTTTGGTGGTGGGTTGGGGCAAGTCGGGGTGGGCCAGAGCTCGTTTGAAATATTACAATAAAGATGTTCATATCTGTTGTTATTATCACAGTAAATGCCAAATCAGTATTTCTTCTGAGTTTAAAGGTTGATTTGATTTTGCGACAGAGTTGAAGAAATCAGACAATTGCCTATTATTTAAAGTGATTATTTATGGACAGAACAAGATAAACATTTCAGAAATTGTATGTTATGTGACAATTAAAAAATAGAAACAGAAAATAGAAATGTTTATTTAATATTTATAGGAAAATAAATTAAATTGTATTATCATTTTGCATCCACCAGCTCCCATTTCGCAATGAAACACCAAATGGAATCTGTTTCTTATGCAAAAGTGGTGTTAGTTATACAACATATGAATGTAGAATATACTCGTCAAATGTCCTTAATTTGCATTTATTTCCTTTTGGTTTTGTAAAGGGCCATTTTTGTCGAGGATTTTGTATGCCAAGTCTGGGAGAGAAAACTGAATATTTTGTTTGTTTAAGTTTGAGCTGTAAAGGAACCAGTATTTTTCATTGACAAGTAGATTAAAGGTTTTGATCACTGCACTATATTAATGTCCTGTAAACCCTTAAATTTTTCACAGTTTGTATGAATAATGTATTTTAGTTTCATACCGTCTTTGTTGGGCTTCATGACTTCAAGTAAATTAATGTATAATTACTAAAAGAAAAACAGCATAAACAAAATGAAGGTGCAGTGCCATTAAATAGCCCCCAGCAAAAACTGGGTTTTACTTCTAATGTTCAGGTTTGCTGAGTTGACAATAACTCAGTTATTGTGTGTTGATTTTTTTTGTGTCACAACTTTATTGCTGTTGTAATTTTTTATTTTTTTTTTATCTGGAGTTCACCTCTTTCACACTGCCAAAGACATTACACACTCCACGTGTTAAAATATCTATACAATCAAAAGGATATTCCATTAGATAACTTTACATTGTAGACTGACTTTTGTATTTCTTATTACGCCATTTTTCAGAATATTACTATGATGATAGAAATAAAGGCAAAATAATGTCAGTATTTGCAAAAGACCAAACAGACATAGTTTATGCCTTTCTTATTTGCTGACTTGATTTTAAAATGCAGATAACTGTCTTGAACACTGCAGAAAGAAAGCTTGGCTGACCTGTAAACTCTGCAGTGTGAGTGGGTGGACGGATAGGCGAATGTGGGAGCGAACAACTGTTTCTTTTCATTCTTTGCACTTGAGTACCTTATGTTCTTTACTGCATTTATTATGCTTATTTTTACGGGGCTCACTAAGTCATTGAAAGAATTTCAAGTTATCCTAGTCTACTATTTACATTACAGCTGATGACTTGCTCACAAATCATTAAACTGGTGTCCTGACAGTGTGACACAGAAGCAAACATTTCACCGCAGATTCATGTTAGCTCAATATTACAAGATGTGAGATGCTGCTTTCCTTTTCTTCCCTCAAGGTCACTGGGCCTTTATCTTTGAGTGCAAAAAAATGTGTTTGTGTCTTCTATCTCCATAGTTACCATAAATGTACTGAATGTGAGACTGGTATGGTGTGGTGTGTGCATGGGTTTCTTTTACCGTCACACTTTTAATCCACTTCTTTCTTGCATTGTTTTTACAGCAACCAGTTCCACCAGACTGGAGGATTTGACTTATCTAGACAACCAAAGGGCTGCTGGACATAGGAGCTCTGTCCGCAAACACAACACAGCTGGACGCACAAGTGATGACAAAGGTATTGTGTGGCTTGACCTGGGGATAAAATCACTATAAATATAGTGTGGTCCAGAAACATCTGTGGACCTGTATATAGAACATGTGTAGTGTGTGTGCACTATCACTGACAAAACGAGGTCTTTATTCTTGTTTAAGCAGCTTTAAAATATTTTCTTCCACCCTGTCCAGGGAGGTTGGTTCCATTCAAACAAGCTGACATCATGTTAAAGCCGCTGTTGTTTGAAGTTCCTGGCATCACGGCAGACACACCCTTCGTGGGACGGGATTGGATGTTCATACGTCTGGAGGAGGTGCTCAGAAAAACCAGTAGCTGTGAGGGACGAGGAGCTGTCATCGTTGGGAACGCAGGATCTGGAAAAACTGCTATCATCTGGCAGCTGCTGACACTCAGCTGTCATGGTGTCCGCACGCCACAGGGAGGGACCAGCATCCCTCACAGTCCAAGCTCCTCCCCCAAATGTAAGATACCCATATTCACAATGCTTACAAATGTTTTTGTGCTTACCTTGAAGCACTTTAGAGTAACAAAAGAAATAAGATGCTCGATCGTGAAGAATGTATTCTGTGCTGTGCTGTAAGGTCAGATCCTTGTAGGATATTGAGAAAAAAAGAAGACTTTTTGGGAAGAGGTTTGTAACTGAGTCACGCACTATTCTTTCAAGTCCTCCCCTGAGGTGTCTCTGCTGATTGCAGCGAACTGAGATTGTTGTTTTTTCTTTTCATGAGTCGCACTGGAACTGTTCTTTTGTCTGGAGAAAACAAAATCAGCAAGCCTTCCTTCAGCTAGATTTTGCATTACACTAGAAATGTATGCTGCATGCTGTGGTGTGCTAGTGAGCAGTGAGTTTTCCTTTCAAAATAATATATGACACACCCACAGTTATATAAATAAGAATGGTCTTCCAGTTGTTCAGTAACAACGTTATGTTTCAATTACTGGCAAAATGCAATTACAGAAAACAACGGTTCATATTGCACTGTGATAGTGTATTCTAAAAGCATGCAGTGCCATTTATTTATCTTCAACATTACATTATTCACTGATACCTCCTCTGTCTGTTGTCTTTAAATTACATTTTACAGATGCTGCACTCATGTTTGAGATATAAAATGATTATCCTATGTGGTTTTGCTGAATACTGTATTTGCAACTCTGTGCTTTAAGATGAAACAACTACGTACAGCTGTTGAATAGTGTTTCTTCATATTCTTCACTTCTGACGTTTCTGTGTTGACACCAGAGATGTCTTCTAACAAGTGTAATGGCAGTTTTATGTTTGTTGTTGTTTTGCGTTGTGTTCAGGTGGGGATCGACAAGGAAAAGCAGCCTCCAAGCAGCCAGCCGATTCCCAGTCCAACCAGAGCGCAGGTGCAGGAACAAGTGAAAGTACAGCACAGAAGAAGGAGGCTGTCAGATGCCTAGCTGCCAAGGTACCCACATTTGTTGTCTTTACACATTTGAAGAAACCAATAATTTATTCCATCATGGCCATAAATGCTGAACTTAATCATCACGACTACATCCTGAGCCCAGTGCTCACTCTAAACAGATTTTAAGAGGAATTTTATCGCTAAACTTGAACATGTTCACAAAATATCTTCCCTGGATTTGATTCATTTCAGTTTGATTCCATTTGAATCACTTTTGTATAATTGTAATAACTTGGGAATAAATTAGGACTGTCCAATATGAGCAAAAATCATATCCAAGTATTCATCTCAATATTTTCTCATGTGTGCATTAAAATTTTAGGTATTATATTAGTAGAAACAAACATGCAAATCACGTCACACAGGGTAAGTGGCCAACCCAAATACTAAACGTACCATCAGACTGCAATTTATGTATCAGGGACACACCATGAATATAAGACAGTGTTTGGATTTATTCAAATATGTACAGAAATTGAAAGGAGCTGGTTTAGAGAAGAAAAGTATCAAATATAAGACAGTCTAAACCATGAATATAAGACAGTGTTATGCTGACAGAGCATGAACAAATTAGCAAACTTCCATGCAAAATAAGATGATATAAATGACTGATAAATATGCTACTGAGCTATTAACATGGGCAGTTAATACAATAGTCAAAGGCAGACCCATTATCTGAAAAAAAATAAATAAATAAAGTGACAACGAGAAGGGACAAAAATCTGACAAAGAGACAAAAGCATGTCCTAACTTGGTATGATAACACGTCTGGTTGCTGTTTAACCGAATTGTAGATTACTTCACTCACTGTATCATAAATGTATTGGAAATATTTTCCAGAATATGGGAAATCAGAGGATGTATCCTCTCTTGTTTTGTGTTCCATTTAAATTTGATTTGACTGTGCTCTTCTGGGTGGAGATCTAAAATCTTGTTCCTGTTCCCACATATCTGCTGGATTCATTCACCCATGCCCTCGTTGCTACTGGTACCAGTATTGCCTTCACATCCCACATTTGCTCCAGTTCCTCTTTCGGTCCTTGGTATTTCTCAAGCATCTCATGTTCTTTCTTCTTGATGCTACCTCTGTCTTCTGATGTTTATCGATCACTACTATGGCAGGCTGATTGGCCATCACCATCCTGTCAGTCTGGATCTGGAAGTCCCACAGGATCTTGACTCTTTTGTTTTCAGTCTCCTTCGGGGAAATCTCTAGACCATATTCAGGCCAGGTACAGATGTTCCTGTACACTCACCAGGTTATGCTGTTCCATGTATGCCTTCCCTGTCAGCATCTTGCACCCTGCTCTGATGTGCTGGACTGTCTCAGGGGGTTTTCCACACATTCTGCCACTGCAGACCCGGGCCTCTACTGATCTTGTGTTTTTGTTCCTATTGCCTGTTGTGCATCCATCAGTAGTACTTCCACTACTGGTATGTTTCTTCAGATCAGTTACCTCGTCAATTTGCCAGTGCCATGTGGGTGCCTGTCCTTCCATGATAGTCTTCCTCCTTACTGGGCTTCTGTTGTCAGTAGCATTCACGAGGCAGTTCATCACTGGGGGCCATCTTCTTGATATATTCCTGGAGGTCTGCTGTTTCCTTCTGGATAGTGGCTCTGATGTTCACTAGTCCTTGGCCTGCCTCCTTTCACACGCTCAAGATGCTGGACTTAGGGTGAAACCCATCCTGTATTGTAAGGAGTTTTCATATATCTGAATATCAGTGCTAATGCATGCTAAGTACTGATTGTTGATGTGGAAAGAGTAGTTGACCAAATATATAGCCCTGTGGGACTCCATTGATAAATTAATGTGTGTACCTTACCTTTGTCTGATGGCAGTTGGGATAGTCTTCTGTGATCCTTCAGAGGATTAAATGAATGAATGAATGAATGAATGAATGAATGAATGAATGAATGAAATAAGCAAGGAAAAAGTTGTGTATTGTTGAAAGATTTGCTTGGAAAACAAAATGCATGGGATAACGAGCGAAAGCACTGTTTTAAAGATGCCTAATGAGCTGTCCTCCTACGCATGTTTCAGCAACCCTTGAAAAAGAGAATACTTACAAGTCAATATATCCATGCAGCCTATATCTCATGATCTAAAAATGGGTAGAATTAAAGCTGATCTCCAGGCTGTAGGATCAACCCTCTGTTAAAAAGATGCACTAATAACCATGCACATAGGATAAGAAAATTACTCTTTACATTTCTTCAACAACTTGAGGCCCATTCCAAATATGCACATCTAGGGATTTTCCATTTCCTAATGACCCTGGAATCTAGAGCATCGCACACTGTATTTGCACCAGATCATTTATAATGTAGGAAACAACCAAGAACAGTGAATCACCAAAGCATCTTTAATTCTTTTGGCTTAACAAAATGACCATTTTTGTTCCTATTTGTGATATCATTATTCACCGCATCATAAGTAGAGTAAGTCACAAAATATTTGGATATATATATACTGTATGTTGTGTGGTTCTAAATTCAATCTATTGTACAAATGGTTAAACCTTGTGTTAAGTGTGCAAAAGTTAGTCAAACAATGAAAAGTAAACAATACTATATTTAAAGAGTGGCATAATTAAATATAGAGGTTTATCAATATAACTGTAGATTTACTTTTAAATGTTTAAATGGTGTCTTGTTATACATAAACCTAATCTAAGCATATAACTTAATTTGAGACAAAAACTCTATTTTCTCAGTTAGACAACACTGAACCACACAGTGCTTGTGTTTGGCCATCATGATGCTGTTGCTGGGTTAGATACAGACTCATTTGTAATTGCAGCAAAAACCACAAAGACAAGACAGCATATTTATATAAATTAATATGTCGCATAGGCTTCTTGTAATGGCTGTGTCGATACACTAGATGATCATTTATGTGTTTGCTCTTCTCTCATCAGATTTGCAATTACAGTAATAGTAATACAGCATCATAGACGATTCTGCAGGGAGCTATGAATGCTGTCACATAAAAGCATAAAGACATGTCAGCATTCCCTTTTTAAAGAGTTGTAAAGTGGGGAGGGGGTCACACATTTGACACAGTGTTCTTCTTTCTTTTTGGGCACATGTAGAACATGCTGCTGATTGCATCACAGAGATGACATGGAAGCTGCTAAATTTACTAACTTGGCCTCAATAAGAGTTTCCATGGGAACTAGTGAGACTACTTGTGATGGAGGATGTTAGCTCAAAACTAAAATCAATGGTAGTCTTACATGTGGACTACATGTGGTCTGGGCTTTAGACTCTTAAAGCCAGGAGGGAGGTCAATTTCTACTGTTCAGATAAAATAAGCTACTGTTCATCCAACACATCAGTCAGCTCCCATTTACATCAGTGTACATTTGTGTGTCAGGCTGTTGTTCAGTTTGGCTCCTGTGTTTAAAAATCCAGCTAGTTAGAATTGACATGTGATTTTAAGTCTTATTTACCATTTTAACTTGTTGTTTGAATAAACGACCTGTTTTCACTGTAGTAATATGAGTGCAGCTCAACTGAGAAAAGCTTCGTGAGTAAAGATGTGGTGACTCAGCAGTGATTTCTACAAATATCCTTTCTGTGTTTATATCTTGTTTATTTGGTTTCATATTCTTTTAAATTTGTTTAGGTTTTCCTTCTAGGGATGTAAATGACTAAATAATTCATATACAAATAAATTCCAAATAGATACAAAGCATACAAATCACATTTTTCAGTGTTATTTTCTTCTGGTCTGTGTCCATTAATGGTTTTCAAACTCAAATATATTTTTGTCTCCCAGCCAGCAATAAGAGATTTCAGGCTCCACTCTCACCCGTTCATCACAGGGCTGACATATACAAACACCCATTTTCACATTCATACCTATGGATGATTTCAATTGACCAATTAATATATTAAGTTTCATGTCGCTGGATGGTGAGAGGAAGTTGGGGAACTCACACAGAGATGGGGTGAACATTAAAACTGCTGGGTTTGAACCCAGAACCTTGTCTCCACCTTATTATAAGGCACCACCATGCTTCATTTCTTGGCTAATGAATATACAGTATGAATATTGTCATATTATGAATCATACTATTAATATTATTACACATACATTGAGCAATTTCACAAAATAAACATATCCAACAAAATCACATGTTTTTTTCCCTGCCTCTTTCGTTTGTCAGGTGGTTGCCTATCATTTCTGTCAAGCTGACAACACATACACTTGCCTGGTGCCGGAGTTTGTTCACAGTGTCGCCGCCCTGCTGGCCAGAGCGCCGCAGCTCACTCCCTACAGGGAACTGCTGGTCCAAGAGCCTCACCTACAGAATGCGCTGAGTCTGCGTTCCTGTGTCCAAGATCCCATCGCTGCCTTCAGGAAGGGTGTCCTGGAGCCCCTTGCCAGTCTGCGCAAGGGTAATAAAATCCTCACCGCTTGCACACACCAAACTACAAATGTGATATTCAAGTTTAAAGACCTTTTAACGTTTAAAATAGTGTCTGTTTTAGGGTGGAAAATTGTCTGCCTCCCTCAGCTTGCAATTAGGAAGCCTGCTGCTATCTCCTGTGTGAAATAGCTCATTAAGGACTCCGTGATGGGCCCATCGATTATTTTTCCTAGTTAAGGTCAATGATTTGAGTGTGAAACAGATGTTAGACCACTTACATTGGGAAATGATGAGCGTTATTTTTGCCCCGGTGAATCATCAGCCTCCCACAGGATTTCAAGGTCATGGAATACTCTGGAGAGGGAGAGGTTGTGAAGGTTACAGGCATATTACCCAGCTCAGATTCTTCTCATACAGTCAGTCAGATAGATTGATGTGTTATTATGGCCGGGCCCTCATAGTCTGAGAAGAGGAGTGTTTTGTGTACTCTATCTCTATTTAGCAGGTTAGAAAAAAATTGAGAGCCCTTGTGGTTGAGTGTACGAGTCCACACAGGCTCACTATGACAGCTTAGATGATGTGAACCATGATGAATATGACCAGTTTCAAGCTAATAAACTGCTAAGATCTCTGGCCTCTTTCAGCAATATATAATCAATATCAGCTGTTGGTACTTTTCTCAGAATATGCTCTGTTGTGAAACTAACCCATTTTCATTCATGAGATGCTCTAGTTAAACTGGCATCCCATCAATGTTTCATTATTATCTGCTCTTCCTTCAACAAATCAGATGTTTCTGGTATTTTAATGTGTTCCAACCTGTGCTTTCTTTTGTTTTTGTTGCTTCAGAACGAAGATTGCCTGAAGAGGAATATATCATTTTGGTTGACAGTCTCAATGAAGCAGAATTTCATAAACCAGACTATGGTGACACCATTGCGACCTTCATCACTAAAATAATCTCAAAGTTTCCTCTCTGGCTTAAGTTGGTGGTCACTGTCAGGACAGGGCTGGTGGTGAGTGGGATTATTTACTTTACTGTGCATCTCATTAAATGGTCGTTTCATCCAGATACCAGCTATTTCTAACAAGAGTTTGCCAGGTTTTGAAATGTATGTCTCTGATGTGTGTCTGTCTTTGACACATCATTAAATATATGCAAATGAAAATCCCCTTCAGTCTGTGAATCTGAGAATATACTGCTCTGAATCATAAATTGAGTTTTATATGGATTTTCCACAAAACAGTAACATTATAATGCTTGTTAAATTTCACCTAAATTTGTAACCTATAAATATACAAATGCTATAGTTGTCCATTCTTAAATGCTAGGTGCTGGTTTCCTGCTTTTCCACTGCCAGTCTTCATGCACTGATGACTTCAGGTTTCCACATCAGACCTGCAAAAGTTGCAGACTATCACAATTTCTGTGCTGTCACAAACGCTGCTTTTAGGTTCAAGCCATAAATTCAAATATATGATGAGAACAGAGAAACTTTCCTCCTTCAGGAGATGAATGTAAGGGAACCATCAAAGTGTCAAACAGATATTGTGCAAAGTAAAAACCAAAGCCAACAAAATATATTTTTGGAAAAACTGAGTCAGGGGGAATGTTGGGTTACTATGGGTAATATTAATACACATACCTAGCTGTTGTGAACGATTCTCTGTGGAACATCTTTCATACAAAGATTGCCTATGAAAACTGGATTGTTTGGATTTTTACAGGTGATTCCTCTCATCTGTTTTATTTTGCATTGTGTAAGCATAAAAAAAACACAATAAGTGTGGTTAGATGCCAAAAAAAGTGCAGAAATCGGTTTTTTGTTTTTGGTTTATTTGTTGTTGTTTTTTTTTTTCATTTTGGGTGAACCAAACCTTCATCACCCATCCACTAGGGATGGCCACCCACCACCTGCCCTTACTCTTAATTCCCCACTCAGTTGTATTTTTAATGCTATGGTATAGACACTGTGGCATTTGGCAGTGTTTCTTTCTCCAGTCTGATGTATTTTCTCAATCTGGTTGGTAATCCCACCAAACAGCGGATGCATCTGTCTAAGCGCAAAGCCAAGTCTCCAAATGCTGCACGGATTAGGCCTTGAATGGATGGTAATACTACTGGGAGTTTGCAGGGAGTCTGGAGCTTGACAGCCAGCCAGCCAGTTACATAATTGGATGAGTGTTTGGGAATACACAAAACACATTTGGGGTCATTTTCTTCATGATTAATTTGAAATCAGTGACCATCAAATACCAATATTTAAACAAAAACAGTACAGATATTATTCCTCCTTAAAAGAATCCACAATTCTCGATTTATTCACCCATTGTCTTTTTTTACCAGTTGCCTCAAAGGAAATCTAACAACCTGAATATTTTATGTGAAAGTGCTACGTGGACCATGGCCTACAACTTCACTGATTTAAAACGCTGTTATTTTCATTAATAAGAAACTGAGATGTAATAACAGAATTTTTTTTTTTTTTTTATCAGTTATAGGTGGTTTTGACCAGTTTCAAGCAGTCAAGGATGGCAAGAGAAGAGACAAAATGTGACTCTGATAAATGCCTGTGAGCAATGTTAGAGCTTGAGTCATTGTCACACTATTTACTGTACTGTATCCCATGGCTCTGTGTGAGTCAGAGGCAACAGCATCTGAGGAATGGGTCCTGATTATGGCGCTTTTAATTTTTCATCAGCAAATACACCAAAGGCATGAACATACCATGAAGAAATTTTAAAATATCAACCTGTTTTTGTGGTTTGCGATTTTTTTTTTTTAAACACATGTATTTTTCTTTCTTTTCATTTCCCTTAGGAAATCACCACCCTCCTGCCCTTCTCTGGCATTTCTCTGGACATCTTGCCAGACA
>JAPTYR010000018.1:31594717-31617996 GCA_029814505.1 Siphamia roseigaster | reverse complement strand
CACACACACACACACACACACACACACTCAAGTTAAGTTTGAGGTTTTTATTTAACTGTAACTATTATGTTCAAAAGGCTGAGCAAGTTCTAGTGAATGCCTACCTGGTGTTTTAGAATCTCCGCTTGCTGCCTTCTCAATTCTTTCTCCTTGAAGGCAAAGAAAGAGAAGAAGAGGGAAAAATCAATATCCTTCCATAGTGCCAATATCATGAAAATCACTACAGAGTGATGGAATTTCAACCCATTTCAAAGTGCTGCTTTAATTCCATCACCAGTTACTCCTTAAGTATTCCCAGCCTGATGCCTCAGTAAATGTAAAATAATATAATTTATTTTTCCATCACCACGCGGTTGAATGGTTACAATGCTTCGGAGGGGTTTTTAACACAAAACATAACAATACCTTTATCCGTTTTTCAGCCTCCAATATTTTGGCATTGGCCGCTTCTTCCTTCTTTCTGCGCTTTGCCTACGAATAAAGATTAAGGTCAAGAATCACAAACAGACAAATATCAATCAGTGTTGAGCGAGGGAATTGCTGCACTTTAACTAATTGTTTGCAGTTTTCTAGCCTGAACAAAGATTTCATGCTCCTGTATGCCAGTCAAATTTGTAAAACATGAAGAATGAATAATGTATCTCTTTAACACGTAATTGTGAAAATGTTGAAGCCTCCCGTTAAGAGTGGCTTGCCAACCGTGTCAACTCAAAATTGATTTAGTCCTGCTAAAACACTTTGAAGCTCCTACAGTATAATTGTGTGTGCCTGTGTATAAATCTTTGCATGTGTGTTTGTGTTTGTGTGTGTGTGTGTAAAACAGCGCCTTTTTTTTCTCCTCGACCCACTTATGCTAAACTGTTACTGTTGTCTGATGAAAAAAAGACTTTTCTGTCCAATTTAAATAAGGTCTGAAGAGGCAGCAACAGCCATTTTAATATTCAACAGCCGTCAACCAAGACCAATTTAGCATTAGTTCCATGTGGAATTATGCCTAAGAAGACGCAACTCCCTCCAATGCATGCTGCTGTTCAGTAATGAGCTTTAGGAAGATTAAAACACTATAGACTGAGGGGCTACAGCTATCCAGGAATGTTCTGCTTAATCAGAGGTGCTGTTGGATCAGATTCTGTACCTCCAAAATTTGCTGCGCCCTGAGTTCCTTCTCCATACGAATCTGCTGAATACGCTTGATCTTCTCCTGGAAAAAAAACAAAACAAACCCGAGTCTTTTAATATTTTAGACAGTGGAAGGCATCCTTGGATAATATCATTTTCCAATCGCTCTGTTCCAGTTTTGGTTTGGAAAAAGACATTCCTTTGTACACTAACAACGGTGGTACAGTCAGTACCACATAATATCTATTCTGTGTTTCCTGTAGTGCACATGGAGGGACTACTTGTTTTGGGACAGAAAGGAAAGAAAAGGATTTGTCAGCACACACATCAGGCTGCCCACCTGCTGCTTGAGAATCTTGATCTGCTCTTTCTGCTTCCTCCTCTCCTCAGCTGCCATGATAGCTACAAGAGTAAAGTCAGTGTTATATTGTTATCTACAAAAATGACCTACAAAGCTCGGCGCAAACTGTAAATTCAGGTCCTGTGGCTGTTATGCTTTATCTATTTATGTGGTTTCACTAAAATGAAGATATATTTTATAGGTCAGACTGAGAAGTACATTATATTAAAAGTACATCATCCAGTAAACAATTAAAAAACACACAACCTTCAGTATAAAAATTGCACAAAACAGAGGCCGTTTGAGTGAGCCAATAAAAAGAATAAGTGACTTACTAGTTTAAAGTGCATCAAATCTTTTCAAACAGTATATTGTCTTTACATTTGTAATTATATAATCACGAATAATGATAATAATAATAATAAGAAGAAACTTTGTAAAACATGCCATCTATAAACATTAGACAGGATTAACTGTATCAAAATCATTAAAGATTACTATTCAGTGCTGTTCCTTAACGTGCTTTTCCCTAAAGTCACAGCTTTTAACTGCAACAGTAACAGAAGCAGTTACTGCACTATAACCAGGTCTAAAAGATGGGTTTTGGATGTAGACAGATACATTTCAGGGATTACAGCATAGATGATCCGACCACATTTTAACACTGAAGGAATTTTTGAGGTGTAAAAAATTTGGTGAAAATTTTCTTATCAAAATAGCAGGATTAATGTCACATTTAAAATAAAGCTCCACATTGTCTTCCATTGAAAGGTTTTTATTTTTACAACTCATTACAAAAATACACGATAGATCTTTTTCTGCTTCTTTCTTCATATAAAGTGACAGCTTTTCATTTTTTAGCTCTGAATTTGTATACAGGTTTTTAAAAAGGTACAAACATAATGTTTCTGTGGCAAAGACGTAGGAAAAAAAAAAGATTAGAGCAAAAGGAAGATTAAAGCCAGTGCCTTTATAGTAATTTAAATAAATATGTACAGCTACACTACAAACACTATATATGCAGTACTAGTGGTCCTGGAGGCAACGCTGGTCTTTATATCATACATACTTAGATCAAAGTGGATGAGAAATGAACTGACCAACTGAAAAACACTCCTGTCAATGTTCCAGATCCAGACCTGAGCACTTGTTAACAGCACAAAAAAATGTGTTTACCTTGCCGTTTCCGAGCTTCTTTAGCTGCACGCGCCAGTGCCTGTTTTTCTAGTTTTCTCATCAGTTTCATCTGGGCGGCTTGTCGGGCAATCTCTGCACAGAACAGACGGACAGTCACAGTCACAGAGAGAATTCCATAAGATACCTAAAATGCTGCTTTACCATGACAAAGTATAAGGTACTGATATGAAACACAACCCTAAATATAACAGCACTTACTTTTCTTTTTTAAAATGTTTCAATATCTGTGTTAATATGCATATCATATTTTTGTTACATTATTTAATTATCATGAAATCATATAGTTGTCTTTGCTAAATTATAACAAGTGTCCTGTACAAAAAAAAAGGGAAAAGAACATTACGTAAATACATGCAGGGTGACAAAAAAACCATAACTATTACTTTTTAATCTTTCTCCAAACCTTAAGAAAACGTTTAGTGTGAGGCCCTAATAATGAGGAATTAACTTTAATCCAGATGCTTCTTGATATAAACCCAAATAAATGGTTCTTTAATGGGTCTCTACTGCTTCAATAATGCAGTCCATAGAAATCCAGTCTTTGCATATTTGGTTTATTTCATATTTACAACACATTTCAAGCCTCATTTCCTCTGCTAACCTTGAGCCTCTAGTTTGCGCAGAAGTTTGACCTCACTCGGACTGGGTCCCTCAGGTGCTAAAGGATCGCCCACGTTAGGGGGTCGTCCCTTCCTCCGCCGGCTACCCTTGGTACCTTCACCTCCTAACTGTCGCTCTGAATTAGGGGGACGGCCCCTTCGACCTTCCATTGCCAATATACGAGGAATGACCTCGTCTTCCTTCAACAGGCTCCACTGCAAACCCTAGAGGGATGGGGATGAAGAGAACGGGAGGGATGCAACAGTAAACAACACAGTGATGTACAGTTCTTTTTGTACAATGCATTTAACTAAGTAACAATTTAATAGTCAGCTTACTGGATTCTAACCTATTTCTATTTAAAAGAAGATATGTGTTTTCCATTTCTATCACACAAATCAAAACACTACCTAAACAAAAGATCAAATGAGAAACAGTAATTTACTCATCTGTTTTAACTTAATTTAAGTCTGTCTTCCTGTAACGGAAAGTTACTGGCCATATAATAACAGATACAAAAATAGGATTAAATAATAATAATAATAACAACAACAATAACAATAATAATAATAATAATAAGTTGCTTTTTTTTCTTCTTCCAAATCTGTCTTACTAGCCCGTCAGCACAATGAATGTCTTCTATCCTACAGTACTTCCAGAAAATTAAATACACTTTTCTAGTGTATCTTTCTTCAGACATATAGTACGGCATATTGTATATCACTGGTCACCTGTGGAAGTAACATCAGCTGATTATTACATTTCTCCATGCACAGTGAGAGGTCTACGGTCTAAAACTACTGAGGGCTTTTGTATTGTATCCTTGTCCTGATAGTGACTGCTGCATGAAGCTTTTCCTGCCACTAGATGAAAAGATGAACAGGGATCAGGGAGACGGAGAGAGAGAGAGAGAGAGAGAGAGAGAGGGGGAGAGATGAAAGGCAGTCACCTGGGGTCCTTCTCTGGCTTCATAGAAGTCACCAACCCTTATCTTTGCACTGAAGCTAAAATTATCACGCGTGATGCCACTTATTCCATTTCTGGATACATACTACAGAAGAGAAAATAATAATGGCGTTGGTTTAGGCAGAAAAAAATAGCGAAATTAGCGACATTGAAAAGCAACTGGGAGGCACTAGATTGGAAAGAGTCTAAGGTTACAATGTGTATCTGTGCAGTGCTACTAATCATTATAAAAGCCAGGGGACAAAAAAAGAGCAAAAGCTCTCAGGAGAGAAAAACGGTTCTGACCTTGGGGTGCACAACTCAGGCCCTTTCCTATTTATCTGTGGCCGTGCTAGGCTTTTTACTGCCTACTTACTGACTAGCAGTGAGTGAATGTTACTGGTAGAGATTCATTCTGTGTGGAGTTCTAGGTCTAAAAGCAGTTATGACAATTACTATAGTTGAGTTTTTGATTAAGCAAACAGAGTAGAATATCGAGTATCCATAATATACAGTAAAACGGGGCCAAAGTTGTGCATCCCAAAACTAACCATTAATCATTTTTGGGAAGGAGAGGTGAAAAAAGTGGCACAAAGTGAATCTAAGAATATCATCTCTCACTATTAGGGTCACAGAAAGCAGGATGGGGTGGGAGTGGAGTGCAGCTGGATCAACAGCATAGACAACATTCGACAAATCCCGATACAACAGCGTTTGTTTGTGCAATGTAGATGGGCAGCGTTGCATTTATCAACAGAAATATCCTTCTATACTTAATCATGAACCACACCACCCACAATAACATGACTGTCTTTGTCCAACTCCCACCTTGTTATAATCTTCACTGCTCATCTATTTTGCCTCAAAACATTTGCTCATTGTATCATAGCTGTACACAATACTACAGCACCGACAGACCAAAGTACCTTCATCACATCTGGGTACTGCCTTAGTTTTTTGCCACATGGAGCATAGTAGGCCACTTCGCCCTGGGGCCGTCCAGCCACATTTTTGATTCTTGTTTCTCTCCGCCACCTGGATTTTAACAATTAATAAAAAAACAGGACAGCTGTTCATTAAAAGAGTATTTAGTGTGGGATCACACATGAAAGCCAGAGCATGAACCAACACTGTTTTATAAGAGAGTTAATTCTGTCTACCACTTGTACATACCCCAACTCCAAAGGTATCATCAACTCCTTTTCATCCATGACCCTCTTCTTTTTCCCTAAGCCTGTGGAGACACAGTTCAATTTCAATTGACAACACAACCTGGAATTTCACTGTAGTACAGTGAGTGCTGTCAAAGCCACAAGTCACAGCAAACCAAGAACATGCACATGTTGCATATATCAGGAGTCTATCCAAACTGTATATCCAGCAAATGAGATACTTTTTTATACATACTCGACACTCGTGGTACATTTTAAAGTAAATTATATGTTGTCATTTCATGACCTGTGTTCCTCTGTATAAAACTGAAGAAAAACAAAATCTTTTACAGTAAATGAAAGACAAGAATTCTTGCATGGAACATTCCTGGAAAGCTATACATATGTCCTCTTTCCTCTGATCAGTGTAATCTCTTCACAGCAAAGCGGAAATTAACCTTGTTGCAGTGCCAAACAAGTTGCCAGGGCTCTAAAGCATGCCCTTACATGACCTCAGGGCTCCACTAAGGCCGTGATAATCAAGTGTCTTACTCATGCCTCTCTAAAAGTAACTATCCTGTCCACAGTCCTCTGAGGTTGAGGTTCTGTTTTGTTTAAAGCAAGTCCTGTTCTGATTGTGTCAATATGACACCCATGAAATGCACATATCACCATATTTGTGGTTTCAGTTGCCATGTTACCTAAAGGAGAGGCTAGGCTGTAAGAGGAAGAGCCTGGAGAGCTGTGATAGGCCAAGGCACTGGAGCTGGTGACGACGGTGGGACTCTTGATGACCTGTAGGTTGAGAGGGGAGCAGCTGGTGGCTGTGTGATTGGTTGAGGTGTTCAGTAGTTCTGGGCCTTTGGTTAGCCTGTTGGGGGTCACCTCCTTTTTGGATGACCCAGACTGCAGCAGCTTTAACTCCTTCACTTTTTTCCCAGAGATGTCACTGTCAGAGTTGCTATCAGACTCTAAAACAGGAAAGAAGGAGATAAATGCTGTTATTAAGTCAGTTTTCAAGAGGAGTTCTATGACAAATAACATGATGACAATCATTTTGCCATATTGGTCCTTTTCAGAACATATGTAAATAATCCGATAATATCTCAATTTTTAGACTTCTGATAATGGCTAAATCTTGAAGGAAGAGTAACATCAAGTTGGTGTGCACAAACTTAATAGTTTAAGTTAATATTAATATTATAATATAAAAAGTAAATATGGACCTGGCTTGTCACACTCTCACTGTTCGTAAAAAATAAATACATTTATGTATCTAATAAATGATAACAAGAAAAAAAAATGTTCCCTGTTAAAACAACGATTGTGGTAGTTCATGTACAGAATTCTTTGTTAACATGGTACCGTAACGCACCATGAAGTCCATTTCCCTGTCTGTGTGCTTTAAACTATGAAATAGTAGATGGAAGAAACAGTATAAATCACTTAATCATGAATATTTTGGTGAAGAAACTTGCCTGCCGGAGTGTTGGTTACCGTTCTTAGATTTAATCATAAAACATGAAATCTATTTAGCACTTTGTGTTTCATTGATTTTTCCTGAACGATTGTTAAAAAACAGTCCATATCAATAGAATATATCCAGAATTTATCATTGTTATTGACCTATATTTAATTGCAAACCCTATAAAAAAAAATCACACAGCACAATGTGAGACAAAATATCAATAGATTATATTAGATTACTTCCTCTTGCGATACTTAATCAATGCAATGGTGCTAAATGTCAATATTTTTATTAAAATACACATGGAAATTGCAGGCAGTGTATGTTAAACTACAGTATACTAAGACCCATATGAGCTCTTCTTGTAAATTGCTTTATCACACTGAAAACATCTTTGAAACTGACACCACAGTGAAGCAAATAAATTAGAGCTGCTTAATTAATTGAGTCGCAACAACATTTACAATATTAGCATGTAAAAATGCTCCATATTATATAGGAGGATGTGATCTAAGAACAGAAATGGGGAAAAAAGTGATAGTATGGACAGAAAATATTTAAATTCTTGTTTTTTTTTTTAAATGTTTTTATATTTTTAAGCTAGTTAATTTTAATATTTTGAAAATTACGTTTTCATCAGGGCTTGCTTTAATACACAATTCTTGTATTTTTTCCTTTTCAGTTAAACACACCACATGATTTGGTGTTGCTGGGGAGTTATTTTTCCCTCACTCAAAAGTGAGAGTTAAGAACAGACATTGCACAAATTAAGAGCCCTTTGAGGTAAAGTTCTGATTTGTGATATTGGGCCACATATTTAAAATACAATTGAATTGTGTGTTTACTGTAGTTCCATTCCTACTGAAATTCCAAAAGGAACATCTTCAATTGTAAGTCACTTAATGATAAATCACCCACCAGATAAACTGTCATCGGAGTCCTCTTCATCTTCTTCCTCCTCCAGGTCATCATCCTCATCATCGTCATCATCTCCCGAGTCATCTGATTCCTTGTTAGCAGGCAGACCAGCTGTGGGGTTACATGTCCCGGGGATGCCCACCCCAGGGATTCCAACCCCGGGGATGCTCACTCCAGGAATCCCGATCCCAGACTCTCCTCCACGGAACAAATCTACTAGAGACTGTACCAGATGGTTTTGAGAGAAGCCCTTCCAGGCAGCTAAAGGGTCTGCTTGTGCCTGTCCCTGTCCCAGCCCTGGTGTCTGTCCCTTTCCTGTAGTGGTCTTGTTCTTTCTAGATCCATGGCCTGTGGCATGGGGTGAGGTAGTGGGGGGCTGTGTCTGAGGCCCAGCCGGAGTGGTTGCCTGGGTCCTACTCGCCCCTGTGCTCAGATTGACAGGCATTGACCCAGCATCAGAGTCGCATTGAGGGGACTTGCCTTGGGAGGCAGAGTCTTTGCGAGGTTTGGTGATGAGTGCCAAAGGTGCGTCCTGAGTGGTGCTTTGGATGACTCCATTGGGGTGGTGAGGTTCGGGGAGCCCAAGCAGGGCACTCGAGAGGAAGAGGTTGGAGTGATTGTTCTGGGGTTGAGGAGGCGGAGCAGGTGGCAATGGCGATGGAGACAGAGATGTCCTCTTGGGAGACTTGTTTAGCCCCTGCTGCTGCTTCTTGCGCTCTGTTGGGAAAGTCTGCCCTTGGGACATGAGATTCTGGGAATAGAGGGAGAGCGAGAGAGAAAAAGGAGAAGTAGGGGAGGGAGGGATAGGGAGGGACAGGGAGCATAGGAGGAACAAAAAAAAAAGGTTAGAGAATAAAATTAGAAAAGAAATGGGACAAAGTGGAGTTGCTCTAGCTGTCAGTTTGCATCACTGTTGATTGTTTGAGCAGGTGACAAAACTACAATGCCTAACACTGGTACAGTTAACTGTGTCTAAGCTGCTTTCTGTGAAACAAAAAGAACATACAAGCAATAACCAAAGGCATTGTACTAAGCCAAGTTCACAAAGACAGACACCAAGTATCTTTAAAATTGTAATTACTTGTCTGCACATTTGAAAAGCTCCATCATCATTATCATCATGCAGCTGGGCATGTTTACGTTTTCTATACTGATGACAAGTTTGGTTCAATCTGTGTTTAAGCAAGGCAGGTTAGACTTTAACATTGCACTTTCAACTGGATGTGATATGAAGTGAAACAAATCAATTTCACAGACCATGAAATACAGTAACAGTGCTGAAACCACAAGGGGAATTTAGCTCATTGTAAACTTCTCTATACTGGTGAAACAGAAAAGAGGAAATGATTTTCACAGAATAAGATGATCTCAATAGGTTTAGCTTATTGATTACGTTCTTACTACCTTTCATATTTCTTCTTCGGAAAGAGACAGTGTGGTAAAGAGTAAGGAAAACTGCCAAATTTTATACAGTTTCATCTGAAATGATCGCATAAATAATACAGTAGCGTGTGTGCAGACCACATCTGCTTCCGAATGGAAATGCAACTAAACTGCATTAACGTATTTATCAACAAGCAAATCTGTGCCTTTTGGTTTGACAACACACGCAAAACCATGACAACACACTGAGATCCAAAGGGTGATGACACAATGTACAGCTCGATCCACAAAATTAGATGTGACAGAGTGATAACATGAACCCAGAACAACTCATCATCAGTACAGTATCCAAATGATCAAATATAACCCCCTTTGAAGACACAGTACCTCAATTATACAGGACTGGAGTATATAATAATATGAACACTGAATTTTCATTGCATTTATAGAATTATTCATGGGTATCATTGCTTCAACAGACAATGACAAAAAAAATTACTTATTTGTATTCTAAATCTCTTCCTTCCAAAGAATAAGATGGGACTGACTCAATGTTTAAAGAGAAACATTTCTTTGCAATAACTATCAACATAATCTATCTTACTGTCTAATATGCATTTGTTTTTCTGTCCCACTCCCAGTGCTCTACACATTTACTCAATCCAGATTCTCTCTAATGTCCAAATAAAGTTATAAGAGTTTGCCCAAGGCCATGTTAACATTTTAAAGAGGCCCACTGGAAATCGACTCCCTCTGAAGATCACTCCCTCTTCTGAATAATAAAAAAAACTGTAATAGTTCATGTAATAATTGTATTTTTTTAACCACATTCACAGTGCCACCAGCAACAGCTGTCTGTGTGGAACGTGGATATCATTTTGTGGTAAACATACACAGCACTGTCACTTCATTTGGTGCAAATGTTCAAACTCTAATAGAAAGCTTATATTACTAAAGTTGTAAGTGTCAGAGCACTGCCACTGAAAGTTACACATCAAAACAGACACTAAGAAAGTTTTTAAAAAGCCGTGTTTATGGGACATTTGGCTAAATTTAAGACTATCTGACTTCTTCCAAATAGAGCTGTTTTTAAAGCATACAGGTATTCGGTTTATGCCATCCTATCACCTCACCTGTTTGAGCCTGAACTCGTTGATCTGCGCAAGTGAAGCTTCCAACAGTTTCCTCTTGCTGGATTTGCCAGTGCCTGGAGCAGCGTGCGGAGGTGTTTTCAGTGAGCGCTTCCGGGAGCTTGTTACCGATGAGGTCAAACCAAAAGGTTTTGGGGAGGTAGACAGTGGGAGAGTTGAGCGGGGAGGAGAAGGGACTGAGAGAGGCTTAGGGGAGGAGCAGAGGGAGAGGGGCAGGTGTTGTGGGGAGGAGGAGGGGAGCAGCTTGGGAGGTTTGGGAGAGGCAGTGTTGGACAGTGCCTTTGGAGATGTGGTAAGGGCTATGGGGGAGGAAGATGGAGAAGACTCCCTGTGGGGTTGAGTGAGGAGTGCCATGGGCTTTGAACTGGCAGCCAGGCCAGTGGACTGGATCACACTAAAGTGTTGCTGTGGGCCCTCCGACCGGGGCCGGGAGTTGTGCAGGGCTAGTGCCGAGTTTTGGGACAAGGCAGGAGGTGAGACAGAGCAAGGTAAGGGCACAAGGGTTGGGGGGTTGGATGGAACCTTCTGGGATTTGGAGGCTTTCTTGTTATGGGACTCCAGTTTGGGGATCCCAGAAAGTGGTCTGTCAGTCTTTGCTGTTCCAGTGCTTGGTATCAAAACCTGAGGAGAAAATGAAATAAAACAGTTGGAACAAATAATACCCTTAGCTATGATAATTTATTCTAATTCATTCAATAGTTTGGGCGCTATTATCATGTATGAAGCCACTAGGAAGCAATTGCACTCAAGTGCATGGTGTGGCCGAGGGCATGCTGGCTTTGTGCTGCACACAAACTCCCCCCTTTTCTCATTGTTATTCAGTTTTACACAAAATGCTAATCTTGATTATTTACTTTTCTTTTATACCTTTGTTTTCTTCTTTGCCCGTTTCTCAGTGTCAGACAATTCACTCTGTTTATCCTCTTCTTCATCATCCTCATCCTCATCATCGTCATCTTCATCATCTTCTACAAGGTCTTCCAGATCACTGCTAAGGGACCCGTCACTTGAACTGTCTGATGATGATCCTGATTCACTGTTACTTGCCATAGAAGTGTCTGTTGGCTTCTTGCGCAGCTTCTGAATTAATAAATAAAAAAAACTGCAAAAATTAGCTGTTGCATAATGCATATATTTATGTTCATGTCCCATTTTTGTTGAACTAGCACTGACCTTCTCTTTAGGTTTTTGCATCGGCTTTTCCACCAACTCTGCTAGGTTGTTCTGTGGGCTGCTACGGTGGCTGTTAGAGGGCTCTGAATGTTTTGTTGGCTTGGGTGTTGCTTGAACAGGAGCAGAACTGGCAGAAAAACTTGCCGAATGTGTTGTTGTGGGACAGACCCCGCTGCCATTCACTGCCCCATTCACACCTAGAAACGCAAAACACATGTATTGTATTGACACTCAACTACATCTCTTCTTCTGTGGATTCTGCTACAGTATATGATGAAATTATCACTGATGACAAGTGTAAAATGGAATAGGTTTTATATAATCATAAAAATAAAAAAATATTGATTCACACACGCATCTCATCAACATGCTCTTTGCGCAAAGCCCAAGCCCAACATGACTGGTTTACATAATAAAAGATAAATTAAAAGATACACTGAAATTAAAAAACTGCAAGAGACAGAGATTACAAGAAGGAACGAACGACTGCTGTCATTAAATATGTCTTAAAATGCATCTCATGATATGACAAAGTGGATTTAGATTGTGGAAGTATCGGGTGAAGATAGAGGTTATGTTGTTTATTTCCTGAGCAAAGTTTCATTATCATACTAATTCACATTCTAGAAGGATAAGTTGAAATTTGTGAATGACTCCTGAGTAAAAGTGTACCTTTAGCTGGAGCATGGCTATTCTTGCTGGGCATTCTGATCTGAACAGGACTGGCGCTATGGTTGGGCTGAATGTGGGGGGTGAAGAATGGAGGAAAGCCGATGAAAGAAGGGAGGAAGGCAGCAGCTCCCCGTCCATGGGCTTCAGCAGCTCGCCACCACTCTGTGTGAGAATACAATGAAGATGAAAAGACATGAATTTTCTATACTATTCCCATGTAACCAATTATTACCAACCCGTTCTCCAATTATGAGGGGCCTATCTTACCAGAGAGGGCTCCTAGCTGGGGGTGGGCAGCCAGAGCAGCTGACATGCCCAGGGAGCCCAGGCCTCCAAACTCAGGCCTGCCTGCTCCGGCAGTGTAGAGGGCTCCGAAGGCTGGGTGATTGACCAGAGGGAAGGCACTTGACAATGTGGAGCCGATGAAGGGCTGTTCTCCCGCTGCTCCAAACAGACGGCCTGAAAAAGTGTCAAAACATGCATTATTAATTTAATTTAAATAAAATCTATAGCAAATAATTGCATATAATACTATAACCAAGCAACAAGTTAACACCATGAGTGTTCTAGACCTTTGACTGATTGTGTTTTTAATGAACACAAAATGTCCTCTGGTCCATTACACAAATTGACGGTAGACTTTTTTGACAGCTCAGTCTTTGAATTTCCAACAAAGCAAAACAACAAGAAAAATAAAAACAGATTTCTCAGACACTGAATCAGATTCAGGCTCATTAGCACGGGGAATGTTTGAGTGGCATATTTTCTTGTTGGTAATACGTATTCAGTAGTATTTTGTTTGAAGCTTTGGGACAAAGATTTGTTTACATGCACACACACTGACCGAACAGTCCTATATCACAGTGATGAAAGATTCATTCCCAGTGAAAGCATTTTTTTTTTTTAAATAATGCTTACATATCACTGAATATTCCAACTTGTCCATATTTAACAACTATTTAACAAACTTTCTGTCTTATTTTGACAGCAAACATGAGAGTTATTTGTTGGGCCTTTAGCATCACTCCTTGCCCTGCTGTTAGTTTTGTGTTTTCGTATCAAGACTGAAACACTGTCATTAAATCATCAAGCTCTTGATGTGAGGAACTGGTTATAAAAAGTTGATTTACATAGATTTCAAAGATGTCATTTCTTGTCTTCAAACCGCAGAAGGAAAAAATACTAAATGTCTTGTTAACTTCAAATTTCGATTTTTACCAACTCTACACTATATCTAAGTATAAAAAAGTTCTGGAAGCATATGATAGACTGAGTTGGACTCGGAATTCATGTCTATAGAGTAAAACATTCCGATTTAGACTGAAGAACATTTTGTTATAATCTAATTTCAGCACAGAACTATTGGTGTATCACTATTTCTTCAGTTTAGACCGTCACAATCTGATGTTCTGTGACAAAGCCTAGGTAGTCTCAGTGAGAAAAAGAAGTGTGTATATAAGGTGTAAAAAGCTAACCTCTTTCTATCCTTTTGGCATTCCATTTCAGCACAGAAGAATACTTCATCAACATCATCATCGTCTAGCGTTTTCCTGAGCACAATCATTTCTGGCAGGGGCGACTGCCACGTATTACCTCCTCCCAGAGTCAGATGCAATTTGGTGTGAGCATATTTCATGCAAATTCAATTTCTATTCCAGAAAAGGGGAGCAAGCCTGCTTGATGCCTCTGCATAAACCAGGTAATACACATGCAAAAAGTGATGACTGAAGAAAAGGAAAGTGTTGCGCACAGTGCAGATGAAAATGTCAAACTACTATACACTTGCACACACCACAGAAATATTTAACAGAGCAACACTAGAACGCAGTGTTTTTTCTGAGCTAATGCGGTGTGGTATCTAATTACCCAGAGGAACACTGTACACAGTACCACCACTTGTATGTCTTACACCTAAACACTAAAGTGAACATGACTACACACATGCATCCAAGAGACTATTTTTGAGTTACAATCAAACCGTGTGTGATAATGTGGCGAGACAACAACAACAACAAAAAAAATGTCAGCAGTGTGACGTATGAGAACGCTTCGTGTTGGCTTCAAGGCCCCTCTCTACCACAAGACAGCAAAATCTGCCTTTTGAATGTCATTAGAATATGCTGAATATGTAGAGCCCGCCTTGCCAGCGTCAGCTAGCGGATACAAAGATAAACGACTGCAATGCAACCCCCAGAAAGGCCAGTCACAGCATTCACTTATGCCTGGGGTGCCCACCTCTTCCCCACACCACCCCGCCACACACCCCTTTCCTTTCCAAGCAACACAAAGTGACATCTGCAAATGCCTTTTCAATATTAATGCAGGCTTCCAGAAGGCAAATAATTAAATCTAAAAATTTGAAGCGAGAAAGAAGCACTGGAAAGACATACCTAGAATTACCTGCCCTCTCTCTCTCTCCCTCTCTCTGTCTCTCTCACTTCCTCGCCCTCTTTTTCATTCTGTTTCAATCCTTCCTCCACTCTGACAAACTGCACCGCCTGCTTTTTTCATGTTTGGATGCTGCCGAAGGGGGATTAATTTGTTGTTTGTTGCAGTCAATCAAATTTCCACAGACAGATTTAAGTTAATTGCATCCGTGAGTTGATCCCAGAAGGAGAGAGTGCTACAAGCGCCGATCAGCTTTTATTCTCCAAGTGATATCCTCATCAATGACACGCGCACACACACTCACACACGTATACACATGCAGAGTTCGTGCTTATTTTAATGTTTTTTAGATTTTTTTTTTCTCTAAGTGTTATTGGCACATTGGCAAAGGACCTTGAATCAATGTCTTAACATTCTGTGATGATAGTGTATCTCAGCGAGCATAATTGCTGATGTTACCTGCTAAACAATACACTTGACATGATTTTGCTGTTCTGGTTGAAAATAGTTTTCATTTTACAATTACAACAGACACAGACTAAGAGTTAACCATAGCTAACCTCTTAAGATAAAAAACTGATCTGAAAGCACCAGTGGTTAAAGATCGAGTGGTTGCACTATAGAATGGAATAATGCTTAAACAACACTTAATTAATAAAATAACATATGTTCAAATGAGGATAATTAAGCCTTTTCGCAATATACACGTGTGTAAACTTAGGAAAATTATTCAATTACTGTTCTTCTGTCATTGCTGTTAATTGTTTGTTTTTGTTTTTTTTCTATTTAGCCTGTTGCCTTACTGTTACCACTAACTGTGTGTTAAGCATTGTCATAGAATACAGTATTTTTGGGATCTATGAAACTGTGAGTAAAAATAGTATCACTCAATAATTTATTTTATTCACACTTTTCTCAAATGTCAAAATTATTGATTTATTACATCTAGTTGTACATTTCACTTTGTCACAACAAGATGTGCTGAATTTGTTACAGAAAGTACTCTACACTGTTGAAGCTCTAAACCTGATACCTAATTTCTATTACAGCGGAACATCTTGTGGTATTCTGTATGAGCACTGCTGATCTCTATTAAAGAAGCGTTGTATATATGAAAATAAGAAAACCGACTAAATCTGCTTCATGACTGCAGCTTACATTCAGCATAAGCACATTTGTAAACTTAATAAATGGGTAATACAGGTGTGTTTCTCTTCAGAACAGTATAGGCAATAATAATAATAATAATAATCATCATCATCATCATATGTTTTTCCTCATGCTATATTCTTAGAATTATATATGATTCTCACAAGGTGCAGCAGAAGTTCAAGGCTAACAGTCTGCCTCTAAGCATTTGATTTGACGCTCAGTCCAACATCGCTTATCTAGAAAATCTGAGCGTACGTAATGGCACAGAGGGATAAGAGGGATGTATAATGCATAAGGAGGAGATGCTCCTAATGGCTTCTTCTTTGGGGCAACACTGAGGAGATGGAGGACAAAACAAGGGGCTTTATTTTTCTCTCTCTTTCTTCCTCTTCTGATAACAGAGACAAAACACAACAATCATGGAGAAAGCTGGAAACATGCTATTCCCTACTCAGAGCATACTTGGTTGTGTGCGTGTGTGTGTGTGTGTGTGTGTGTGTGTAGCCATATGAAAAAAGAGCAGAGCATTTAGAAATAAGTAGAAAAAAATATGAGAAAATGATTCAGTTGCTCTCACATGGGATATTTTCAATAGCACACAGATACAAACACACACACACAACAAATATACACACTCCTTTTTGCCTAATGGCTTTGACCAATACATAGAAAGGAGGTTGGATGGGATGCTGGACAGGGCTGACTAGACACTGAGTGGCTGACAAATGTTAAATCATGCAGGCAGAAGCTGTCTCTCTCTCCCACATACACACACATGCATACACACACATACATGCACAGTGTCGTGCTGAGCCTGACTCTGAGGCAGCTGGAGCCAGAGAGCTGAAGGTTGTCAGGAGACATGGCAAAGCATGTGTGTGTTTCTCACACAAAAGAACCCCCTAATTGTTTGGGATTCATTAATGCAGCAGCTTTTCAATTGCAACCCAAGCTGTCAGGGAAAAAAAATCCTTGTAGCTGGGAGAGAGGTGTATTCACCAGGCTACAAAATAACTGTATAATTAATACTGGAGGAAACTCATTTTTCATGGTAAAGAAACAAGGATGATTCTGAATGCTAGTGAGATAAATAAGGTGACCATACTTGGCGTGTTTTGGTTTTTCACAGAAAGTGATTGCAATGTGTATTTGTCTTGGGTACACATGGGTGATTGAGAGGCAGAAGAGTGACCTGCAGAGGAAAAAGTGTTTCTTACCAGAGGTGCTGAGGGTGGATCCCAGTCCTGAGGGGCTCGGGGCCAGGCTGCTCTTAGAGTGGGGTGCAGGGGATGACGAAGAGGAAGAAGAGGAGGAAGAGGAGGAGGAAGAGGCCGCTGGGGAGGAGGTGCGAGCAGCAGACAGGGTGGGCGCAGGGGAGGCCAGCCGCTCTCCAGACTCCATATCTGTCAAACACAATCCAATCAGCAGGGTTACAATAGCAAAGCACACCCGCTCTCACACACACATAAACACACTCTTAAACACATACACACCAGCTCGTACTGTCACACCTACACAACATGCACACGTCTACTGACACTTTTCTTTTCACATCTCACTTCCCCTGAACAATATTTCTATTTAGCCATGCTCACTGGCTCCCAGCCTCTATTGATTTTATATGAACTAGAAAGGAGGATGACATCTTTAAGAACCCTGATGCTGGACAACAAAGCAAGTTTTACATTTTCAAGAAAACACCAGTGCTGCCTGAGAATGCAACAGGAGAGGCACTTTCACTGAGAACTTTACCAATTCCAAAGAGGCTGCGGCAGGATGTTGGTAAAAAAAAAAAAAATCACAAACAAAATGGGTAAATAATCCGTTTTTCACTTTTCTCAGTCACCTGCTCTGGCACACATGTGCAAATAAACTCGTGCACACACTCACACACGCTTGTGTTTGACAACCGAGATCCCTTTACACCACCTTGATGAAAAAGAATGTCATTTAAATTTAAGAGCTCTTTGAGGCCTTTAAAGACAGCATTGCTCCCTGCGTCCTTTCAGTTGGAACTAGAACTAAATGGAGAGGCTTTTAGACGATGGGTGCATTAACCAACACGGTGGCTTTCCATTATCAGTCTCGCAGAGTCACCATGCCAGCCATTATCGACCAAGCAACAACATTAAACCTCACAAGAAACATTCGGCCATTCTGCAGCCAAATATTTTAGTTACATTATTCAACTTTAATCCCCCTTTGCTTACAAGAGAAAATACAATGTGTCTGTGCCCACACATCCGCTAACTTGCACAGCCAAATAAACACTTTCACAACTCGTATATACACACACACACACACACACACACACACACACACACACACACACACACACACACACACACACACACACACACACAAACTCTGGCTTGTGTACTCTTAAACATTAAAAGCCCTAACACACACACACACACACACACACACACACACACACAAAATCACCTCCGCTGTCTATCACATCAACCTGACTCTTTTTCTCTCTTCTCCTTTTCCATATCCCTCTGCTGACACTAATCCAGGACTGAAAATCCCCTTCAAAAGCACAGTTTGCAGATTGTGTTTTACAGGCAGGCTTTGTTATTGTGTCATTACACATAAACAGTCTCTGCCTCCATCTCTCTTTCCTTCCCTCTCTCCTGCCACCCTCCTCCCTCTCTCCTCTGCAGTGGGAGCAGAGCCACTGATTAAATCTCTGAGACAAAAGCTGCTATCCTCTGAATATCAAGTATCAGCCTTTCGCCAGGAGCAACACTGACAAGAGAGAGGGAGAGTGGGAGAGAGAGAGGGGGAGAGGGAGAGGCGCGGATGACAAGAAAACCTGCTGCAGTCCACGGGGAGGAGGCTGGTGTGCCATCGGACTTGGACAGCCATAACCGCCATTGCTGCAGTGAAAAAAGGCAGTTGTGTAATTATGAGCAAGGTCAAAGGTCTTTCAAAGGGCCTCTCATGCAAGGTGACAGGATGTGGGTTAAAGAGCCAAATTATCAACTAGGACAGCAAAAAATGAACATTACATGTTAGTTACAAGAATTAATTTCTGGCTGAGTGACGGTGGATCGCTTCATTGTAATCCCTACCAAAATCTGTTACCTTCCTGCCACATTTTGTTGCATGAATGGCTGTCACACTCCCTCACTTCAGCTGTCACCCTTTAAATGTCAGGTTAGGTTGGGAAAAAAAGAAGGGAAAAAAAAGAAACTGGGGGGAAAAGTATTCTTTCAGAAGATTAAAAAAAAGAGTGATAGTTGCTCCTGACAAAAAAATGTAAGTATCATTAGAAATGTGATGAAAATGGAAAGGAGCTGTGGCCCTTCATAATTATCATAATGCACATGAAAACAAAAGGCTCATGTCTCAGAGGACGAGCAAGCTTATGTGGTGTCAGCTGGTAAGTGAAGCGGATCATTCCCTACCTTTTCAGGGGGAAGGAAAAAACAGACGAGGGGAGAAACAAGGCAAAAGAGAGGAAAAAAGAGATAGAGTTGACGGAAAAAGGATGAGCGAGATAATACACTCTGATTTTGTTGTGAAAAAGATGGAAGAAAGGAAAAGAGTGGAGCGGATGAAGGACAGGCTGTAAACCATTCCTGTCGTTTCTCAATATCTGCACTTAATGCCTCGCCTTGTCAAAACGTGATGATGTGAACAGAATTGATTTCCCCCTAACAAACAACAAAAAAGCAATCCCTCCTTTGCAGAGGTGTAAAGCAGCGCTACCCTCCCCCTCATCTCCTCTCATCTCTCACAATCTCTCAAAGGGCCTCTTTCTGGGATGAGAGAAAAAGAGAGAAAGGACAGCGGGAGGGGAAAAAATGACTGCAAGGCAAGTCCATCTTCCTCCGACAACTACAAACTGATCACTTACTGCAATTAAATCTAATAATAATAATAAGATTGAGCTCGGGAATGTACCACCAAATGCACAGCCACAACAATGATTGTAACAATAATGAAGCGCCGAGGTATTTAAGGATCCAATCCTGACTTAATTATGAGAAATTAAAATGGATTTAGCATCAGAATTAGCTTGATTTTATAGGTAATTAATGGCGCACCACAGTGGCAGTATAAGGCAAGCGTTATAATCTCCGTGAACGGCTAAATCAATTTGACTTCAACAACACCAACCAATCAACATGGAGTAGAGCAACCAGAAACAGCAGGTCTCGCAGATGCAAGGAGAGGGAGAATTTATGCTAATGGCTGAACTATGATTTATAAGATGTGTTCCAGTGCTGGATTCGCAGTCACGTCCACAAATACAACACAGCACCCAGCTGTCAACGCATACAGCTAATAGTGGCTGGATGCAACGGCCCTTCAGGAGATAGTGTAGCTATAAACAGCTCTGCAGTTTTATGATTGCATGTGGCCTTCATATAGGAGCCATCACATGTCAGTATCATCTAAAAGGAGGGCAGAATTGTATAAAAGAGAGATGCAGTGCGTGCATTTGGCAGGGCTGTAATGGCCTGTGCAGCCTGGTATGTGGCCTTACATCATGCTTTTTGTTTTTGTGGTGTTGTACTGTATGCCTCTGTTGCGTGTATGTAACGGTGCTTGGTTACACATGCAGCAGTTTTACAAGAGATTGCCATTACATGTGCCTATAGAAATGCGTGTGTGTGTTTGTGTGTGTGTTACAGTGTGTGTGTCACAGCCTCAAACTATTCAACCCCCCGTGTGTCCCACTCCTGCCCCTCTTCCTCCACACATACACACACGCCCACACACAAAAAACACACACGCGTACACACAGTAACAGATGGCTGATACTAACTGAGATAATCCGCCAACAGAGTCATCAGCATGGATCAGTGGTAATCAGAGTGTGGACACAATGTCTCTTCTCCAGCCGTAATGGAAGGAGCGCCTGGCGCAAGAGAGGGGAAATGCATTATTCCCTGCAATGCCCTGACCCCATTCAAAGACACAAGGTGGCTCCCAGCTCTCTTTCTTTTTCCCCTTACCACAGCCGACAAAGACTGTATCATCATTGCTTCTGCAATGTTCAGTCGCTCCTCTGGATCTTTATTGGGCTTTACAAAGGTGTCTTAAAACACAGACCTCTATTTAGCTCACTCCTGCACTGAGCACCTAACAGGAGAAATGTCAATATAGCAAGTGTGTCACATTGAATGTTTCTGGTAAAACAGAGAATTAGGCTAATCCAATATTAGCATTTCTTATTTAATTAGAATTTTGGAGTCATGGCAAATTGTAAAACTTTGTTTCATTTTGCTTTTTTCCAAAATCAACATACTGATACATTTCTATTTGATTTGATATTAGCATTTCCAGTGAATAATGAAGCTCTTTCTGAAAAGTAATATCTTGTATTCAGAGGGTTCTCTGCCTCTAATTCTTACTAGATGATACAGTGTCAATTGTAATGACTTGCTCATTATCAAACAACTGTGCTGCTGAACACATTCACACACATGCTTTGTTTGTGCTGCTGTTATGGTTGTGAAAGTGAGATCATCTTTATTCGTGACCGTGCATACATGTTGCTTAGACCGTCTGTTTGAACTGCTCCTTCTTCCTTTGTGTTTATGTATGTTCATGTGGGAGTGTGCTTTACCAAGCACGACATGTGCATATGGATGTGCATGTTTGTACTTTGCATGCTTGCTAGCAATGATCACTAACTGAGCAAGATCTAAACAGTAGAGTGCACGCACAAGGTTTGCTTGACCCCTTTACTCTTCCCTTCATCCCTCCAGTCCCTGCACGCACACCATCGGCAAGGAAATGACATAACAAGGCATCTTGGCCAAATCAGTGACAACCTTTGTCCTGTGTCAAACAAGAAACAAAGTCATTTAAAGAAACAGTAAAGTGGTGTCACTCTAAAGCATTCACTGTAATATCTCTGTAATTTCATAACAGAAAATGTAACACGCCTGTATGGTTTGATGAAAACAGTTTAAGTACACAAACACTTTGTAAACAGAAGATGGATAGAGCTAAGACCTGAAAGGAGTACAAAGAGACAGCATGCCCCAGTGTGGCCTGTCTAGGTGACAACAACTAGAGTGACTCAGACCCCTCCCTGGGTGCTGCTCCTGCCCAGTGACAGATGGCAGAGCAGGGCATGTAGGGGATGGGCACCATCTCTCACCCCGCCTCAGCTAGCCTTGGCAGTGGTGCTGGCCACAGGTCTTATTACAGCCACACCACTGCCTGCCTGCTTTCCTGCCTCCATGTAACACAGGAGCTTACCACGCTAGAGCCGCTTACTGCCTGCCAGGGCAAAAAGGTAATGATATGGTCCTGTGTGCCGCAAATAGCAGAGTGTGGCGTTAGCATTGAAAAGTTTCCAGCTCCAGTATTCATTGGGCCCTGTCGTAACAACACACACGCGTATCCATGTCGCTGTAAGAGGCTTTAGATAAAATATAAAACCAAATATCATGCCACACGCATTCTGTATATTTTGAAATGACAAGAAATTGACTCTTGCCAAATGGCTTTATTTGCCTTTTCAAGCATAGTGTAGATGCCAAAGGCTGGAATGAACACCCCTACTCACCATCCGTCTCTGCTGGGTACCCTGTGACAATAATGTGATTTTGGGACATGGTGATGACTCGGTGGAGAGGAATAGGATAGGCTTGTCACTTGTGTTTGATGTCAAACCTATGTGTGACAGAATAGTGTTACTCAGCTCAACCAGACATAGCACTACTTCCATTTCCTGGCCATAAATAGAAGAATGATCTGTTAGTGTGTGCCTGTGTTGGAGAAAGACTTTCTGTGTGTGTGTTTCTCTATGTGCACACAAGCACACCCATATGCACCATTCTTAGTATCATAAAGTAAGCTCAATAAGAAAATTCCCATCTCTTGTGCTCATTCGCATCTGCATCCAGCCAAAGCTAATTATTCTCCCCATGGTAACCTAGCAGGGTCTTCACATCAAAAAACCAGAAGTGTGCATCAGGCAATCATCCCTTATGAATCTGCCCTTCTCCCTCTGCTAGCCACTAACACTCGTCTGCCAGTCTCACTGCTCATTACAGTTTTTCTGCAGACCGAACCAGATCTGCTCGCCAGTGGCTGCATGTGTCTACAAGAGTCCATAATGACTTTGGAACTGTTTGGAAGCACAGAATAACACCATGCTGATACTTTGGAGAATAATGCATACAGTCATGCAAATGAGCACACATACCAACAAGCACGCACACACATAAACACATACCCACCCAGGGGCGCTTTATCAACCACTGTGGCCCGGGGGCTACTTTTTTGGTGGCCCCTCGTGGACCGCTGGTCAACCATAACCTTCCCGTTGCACGTGAACATATATTTTACTTAAAATCTTGCTAGTGATTAATTTGGCTAGGCCCTCTATGCGGCCAAAAACATTGCTCAACATTTCCGATCAGTGACTACTGCGTAACATCCACACGCGCGCACAAAACCATCAAACAACAACATTACATTACATTACACTTAGCTGACGCTTTTCTCCAAAGCGACAACAACAACGTAGGCTGTGCGTGTGTGCTGTAAGGACACACACATAGAAAACACAAAGACAGGTAAAACATGTAAATAATAACTCAGTGTCATGTAAAAAGCACCAGCAGATGGGGCGGCTCAACAACACA
>JAPTYR010000018.1:31371700-31384981 GCA_029814505.1 Siphamia roseigaster | reverse complement strand
GTTTAAAATATCGTGATATCAATATTGACTGAAAATATCGTGATATTGATATTTCCCAATATCGAGCAGCCCTAGCTGTAAGTTAACACATTAAAAACAGTAAGAACACTTTTCTGAGCAACACAAGTATTGAACACTAAACTTGCTTTTCCTGTGCATCAGATAATGTAAGAATAAATAAAACAGTGCTTGAAGTTAACAGATCAAAAAGGCAACTTGCAGTAAAGTTAGCGATTTAAAAATTAGATTAATGTGATTAAAACACATAATGTGCTAAATATGACTGTAATTAATTAATGCCATGATTTGACACCCTTAATAAAAACATCTCAAAAACCACCTCATGAGAACATAAAAAAACGTTTTTGCAATCTTTGACAGTTTGTATGACATTTCATTGTTTCCATTACCAGTTTTCTAATGCAAGATTAACATTTTGTACGCTTCTGAGAGTAACAGAAACATATCTACTGATGCTTTTGTGCTGTTTTCTGTCCATACATCCAATTTGTGAAGGACTTCAGTTTAAATAGAAACATCCACTGTCTTTGCAAAGCCGGATCAGCCCACCAGCAGGTGGGAAAAAAATAATATTATTAATATTCATCTATCATAAAAGTATAATAAATCTGGACAATGGATGTTTGTTTCAACCTTTGCTCAAAGTTTAGACCCTCATATTAATAAAATAACAACTAAATTGTATTTTAGTGGTAAATTTAATGTTCAAACATTTTTAATCTTTTTTTAATCTAATCAAAATACATGCTATTTAAAATCCTTGATACCATCAATTATCTAGGCACATCGCCGTCAATGCAGCCATAATACGGCCATGTTTGTAGTCTTTTGAAACAGGAGACTCTACTGAATCCAATGACACCTAGCTTTCAATGAACTACAATACCGACAAGGTGTGAAAGGCCTTTGGGAGTTGAGAGGATCGCGTAAAGTAGGTCACGGTTGTTCGTTTTAGTCCGTTTGTTCTTAGTTTGAGCTCATTTTAGAGAGTTTTAATGTGTGATAGTGTATTTTGGTAAATGTTATTGCGTATTAGGTTGCTTTTGTGGAGTATTAATGTTAGCGTTTAGAGTTAACAACATTATGACAGCGGTATTAGCTGACATTCAGACAGTCAGACAGTTTGGAATTATCTGATTCATGTGGGGTCAGAAGAGGAGCCGTTATTTTAGATGGACATCCAACCACTATATGAACAAGTTTTTGTTTCTTGGTGATTTTTGTTTATCAAAAAAAAAAGAAAAAAAAAAGGCTTGTCATTTTACAATCTGCACATGCAAACACATATATTACACATTGTTGATGAAGTTGTATTTTTTTCCAGTCTCATTTCTCATTTGATTGTCATTTCTATTAGTAGGTAACTTTACAAACAATGGATCAATGACGTTTTGAGGGTTTATTCACTTTCTGTGACAAAATTAAATCACATTCTAACTCATTTCATGAGAAAGAAAAAAATGTTATTCCAACTTTGTGGGCAGTAGTAGTAATGATATTCAATACTATTGGAAAGCATTTTTACAAATTTGAAGTGCATTTATCTGTTTATTTTGGCTAAATGCACATATTATATTATGTACTTAGTCTCAAATAATTCTTGTCTTCATTTTTCATAGGCAGCAGATGAAAGTCAGGTTCCACGTCGTCCATCTGGCAAATATGAAGATGCATCACCTATCCTTTAGGAGCATCACCTGTTCTTCAGAGGTTGGACACAAACTTCTTCTTGGAACTTTCAGCTCAGTCTGCTGCCAGCCAGCCCCCACCCCGTGATAGTACATGGAATTTTTTGGACTTTGTTACAGATGTTTCACTGTTTTGTTTTGAATGTTTGTATTAGTTGTTTCTAAGAGTTCATTATTTGCACTAAGTTTGATATTTACCTCCGCCAAGGAGGTTATGTGATCATTCGATCATGCGTTTGTATGTGCGTTTGTTCGCTGCAATTCTGCAGCATGCCACAAGGGGTCAATACATTAGCATCCATTGGCATGACTGGCATGCATCCTTGAACAAAAACAAAAACTGCTCTGCCTTAGCGGAGGTTTGCACTCTCTGAGTGCTTTTCTAGTTATATTTATTTTAATTGGAGTTAATATATCTTTATTGCACATTTGTTCAGCTTTATATTTGATGTTTACTAATAATGTTTATTATTGTTAATAATAATAATATTTGTATTATTATTATATAGTTTTGAGCAAGTTCTACTCCAAAATAATCCATTTTACTTTTATTGATATTACTGTGTGCACAAAGGTAGAAATTAATGAAGCACCATGTAAATGTCATCCCTAAAAGCTCCAGTAGACAGTAATAGACTCCTGTAATGGATATCAGTTGTATTTTCCAGACAATTTTTTGGAAGTGGAAAATAACCTATTTGTCACAGGGTGGCACAGTTTTGTGCCACCCTGTGACAAATAGACTGTCTGTGTGTCCGGTGTTATCCTGACTCAAACCTTTCTGGAGGCTTTGCCCTTTCGTTCTAATTCTATCAGCTTTTGTACATGTGTTGACCAGGAGTTACTGAAGGTGATCAATGGCATCTATCTTCCTGGAATCATTGTTAGCAGGGTGTTATCCACTGTCAAGTACAGACAAAAACGAGGAATAAAAATAATTAAAATGTCTCTTTTAGTTCATTACAGTTTACTCAAGCATAGTAATAGCTACAATATTTTGGACAATGGGAATAGATTCTGTGAAGTCTCTAGACACAAAGAACATCTATGTGAACCTTATGATTGTGGAGTAGTTCTTCATTTACTTGGGGTATGTTTTTTAGGTGTTTTTCTGTGAAAATATGGTCAGGGTGGAAGAGGTTAAAACAGAATAAAAGTATTTAAATATTAAAGCAATCTTAAATAAATGAGTAAGGGATTTAAAAGTGTTGAGATTGGAACAGTGACGGATGGTAAGGGGGAGTGGATTCCACAGGTTTGGGGCAGCGATGGAAAAGGCTCTGTCCCCCCAGGTTCGGTGCTTGGTTTTAGGTGGTGGGGCGAGGAGGTGGGCAGAGGAGGATGGGAGGTGTGAGAGGGGGCATGAGGCTGGAGTAGGTCAGTGAGGTAGGGGGGTGCCTGGTGATGGTGTTCTGGTGTTATCCACATTTTATTGTGTTTTTGTTGAGATCTATTTTACTGAATTCACTAAAATACTTTTTTCTTTTCTTTCAGTCCTTTTTAAAGGATAAATGCCATTAGCTATTTCCATAGGAATTCCATTTCAACTAAATTTCATCTAAATTTAAACAATCTGATATGTTTTCAAAGCTGATTTCCTTTCCATATAAAGACATTTCCTAACTCTGTTTTAATTGAAACTATTTAATGAAAAAGTAACATGCCAACGTATAAATATAAGAGGGTAATTCAAGTATTACATGACATTTCTTGCTTCTATTTCCACTGTCTGCAGCTTTATAAGTCTACTACACTTTATCTCAGGTGCAAATGTTGTACGTTTCTTCTACAATTGCCTGAGAACTTCAATTCTCTCAGATTTATAGTTCCATCCCAATCCTGTTCAGTGTAAAACATCTCCAAATATGTTGAGTTTACAATTCTCCCTGTCCTAAATAAACAGAAATAAAAGCTAAAATAAAGTATTTTTAGATATATTGCTTTTTTAGAGTCATCACTGCTGCAAACATATTTTATAGAATATGATGCCCTGTTAGAATAAACTACTAACAGTATATAAAGTAGCTCACCATTAAACTTATACAGCAATAAAATATGACACAAACATGAATTCAACAGTAATATGAGCCAAAAAAACTGCAAAAACTTACAACTTAATAAGATTGTCATGATACAGAATGACTTAAGTAAATACCAGCACTATTGACTAATATATTTACTAGTTTGTCATAGGCCATAAAAACGAATTTGGCCTTTAAGGAAGCATATCCTGGTCAAGACTGCTGAGTGTACTGAATTGTGTTGACATAACAGTTGGTCCTGTTGGTTTGGAGAGGGAGGAACTGAGGAATGTGGATGATTATCTCCTCCTTCCTCATCCACCAAGGAATTAGGGAATTTGAAAGTCCCTGTGACGACTTCAGGCTGCCATCTGACCTGTCTGGCAGATCAGGGAGGGCAATAGCTTTGCTGGAATAGATTGCATGAGCTTGGATGGTCAACTGTCGGGCCTAAGCACATGAAACCCAACAGAGGAGGTTTTTCACAAGCTCCTAAATAGCGTGGTTTGGCTCTGGGTTTGTGGCTCCACTGGGAATAATGAAATGCTTGAATGTTGAAATATGAGAAAACACAAAAACATTACACTTTTTATTCTTTAAAGCTTTTGAAGACATAAACTGTGTATTACAGCTTATTTCATGAAGAGAATATTGAGACCATGATTTTACATCATGTTTGACTGAAAATTAATAATGTAGCTACATAAATTTGTAAAAAGGCTGTAATAATACAGCTACGTATCACGTTGTCTTTAAAATGCGTATTGCACCACCTCCATAAGCATAATAAAATACCTAAAGGCAAAGGAGGATGACATGGTCGATTTGATTAAGAATACATACATGAAAAGTACAATATCAAGAATAGATGTTTGACACGACAATACAATCATAAGTCCAAATTAAAAACCTGATTAAGAATAGAATTAAATTGAATAGATATTTCATTGATCCCTTGACAGGAAATTCTTGGTTACAACAGCAGAAGAGCTGCACATAACAGGTGCCAAACAAGATTCCAGGAATTACAGTACAGAATAAAAGCACATACATAAAACGTACTAAGACATCATACAATGCAGACACAGTACACATGGTCACATGATGGCACTTTTTCAATGGATTTAAGATATAGAAATTATTTAAATTATAGCTGATATATACAAGTATTATACGTCTTATGTTGGTAATAACTGGATAATACAGATGTTGAAGACAGATATTAACAGTTATTAAATAGTACTAGTTGTAGTCATTTACATTTTGGGGGATGCTGAGGATAAAATGAAATGTAAGTTTCACCCTCTGGATAAACAGTTGACTAAAAAAGACCCACACTCTAATATTTAACCTTAAATTAATTTAGCCTTTTAGCTTTGATTCTGCAATTTTTGTAGCATCATTTCAATAAACTTGTGCATCATCACGTTCATTTCCATCATTTTTTTATTTTAGAAACACAACATCACTTAAACTTAGACATGACCAAATGAATCAACCCCAGAACATAACACTGCCCCTATAGGCTTGTCCTGTAGGCACTAAGCATGATTGGTAATCACTTCATATACCTCTATTCTCACCATGATTTACTCATCACTCTGGAACAGGGTCCATCTGAACTCATCATGAATCCAAGTGGGGACATGACTTCAGCTTTTTGTCAGCTTTAATATTCCTAAAATCATCCCAAACATGTGATAAGTTTTAAAAGTGCATAAAGTTTTGATTATGGTCAAAAGTCCTGCTGAAACACATGAGCTCTTCGATTTGATTGTTATTGTACTTAAGAGATTACGCATACAAGATGAACACCAGTACATGGTAAAAAAGTAACAATAGCATCTAAAAGAAATGTACAGGAAGGGTCAAATACCTCCTGAGTGGCCTTGTGTGAAACAATATCAGAGTATTATTTGAGGAATGAATGTGGATTTACAAAAGAAATGAAGTCGATAATACATGAAATGCATTGTGTTCACATTGTTTCCTTTTAAGTTTGCCTTTACTCTTGTATCACAGCCTCTTCAAAAGCCTGAAGTAACGTAGAAATAGTTTTGCACTTGGGTCAAGATGATGAATCAATGCTTATAATTTTACCTGAGTATTTATTTGCACATGGAGACCTTCTGCAGTGAGGATGTGCACATGTGCAGAACGGGCATAAACTGGTGCCTAAAAATCGCTAGAATTTAAGAAATAAATTGTTTATTTTTTCTGAGGGAGAAGCCCAAGACCCTAATGTTCACCCAAACCTGCCCCCTTGGATATCGTAACAGTAATAATACTAGCAAATGTGGTTACTTTGGCGTCCTCGTGTGTCCTAATTCAGCAAATGCTCAAGGAACCACAATATGTGATGTCATCATTAATGCGACGGAAGCAGGTTTTCTAAAAATACGATTCTGGCTGATTCATTGTAGCAAGTTAATTTGCTCCGAGTGGAAGATTCAGACAGATTCTTACAAACATCCGTAAGGTGAGGTGACTTCTACTAACAACAGACTCGTCAGTATATATAAACCGCAGTTAGTTTTAGTCTATGTAGCCAAAAGGAATTTTAATGTTGCTTTTGTGTGTTTGAAGTCAGGATGAAGTTAGCATGAACAAGCTAACTGCATGCTATCGCTAGTAGTGGCTACTAATAGTTATCGCATGAAAGGAGCGATGCAATGTCACTAAATATTTATATTATCAATTGTTAATAGTACAACATATATCTAATTCTTCGCACGAAAATATAGTGTGGAAATTATCGGTTGTTTAAGATGATTTTAGGTGACTGTAATGGAACTGAAGGCTATCTGTTAAGTCATGGTACGATCAAAACTTATTTTGTTTTACAAAATGGAAAATTGTAATAGATCGGTATTTGATCATAAGAATCAGATGAGACATGTATTGAGTACATTTTACTGTGTAAACAGAAAATGTTAGATTTTATAAAGCCAAAGTTAACTTTATAATTTATTGTTCATTCTGGTTAAATGGTAGGCTATACGACTGCTGAAGCTTTGTACAATTTCACTGGTTCAGGTTATTGCTACATACTGTCCTCCAGTTAACCTGTCAACACAACTGTCAGGACTTTATATGAAAGGACTTACATCTTCTGTTTAAATACGTGTACTCATTTAAATATCCTCTCACAAGGACAAACAAGAGAGTTAACACGTGTAACTTTGAACTCGCTGCTTTGTTTTTACGAATTTTTAATTAGTTTTGGATGAATAGATTATAACTCTGTGGATATTGACATTGGGGTTTATGATTGAGTGATTAATTGTTATTTTTGTACCAAACAAAATTTTGTAGTGTGACATAAATCAGAGCTGATTTATGATTTCCGATTTCCATTTTGATTGGCTTGTTAGGTAGATCTCAACTATGGGCACAAAACATATTCATTTGTTTTGTGAAATTGTGTATAATTAGGTTGCCAATTAAGACATGTTCCGGAGTGTCATTGACACTATCTTTGGGGTTTATAGATCCCAGTATGGACCGTCTGCTCAGGCTCGGAGGAGGAATGCCAGGGCTTGGCCAGGTAACACAAAGTTTGATCTGTTCATAGATGGAAACAATAACAATCGGCTTCAAACAAAACATGTTTAAAAACATAGTATTTTATCTTTTAACAATTTTCTATTCTGATTGTTTCTTTCTAAACCACTCTTTAGTGTGTATTTTTGTCCTAACCATACATTTACAAATATTAACCACAATGTTACACAAAACATATAACACAATAATCATTTCATCCATTGAGATATGAATTTGAAGTTGATTATAATGAGTGATTGGAGCACCTACTGGATTTAAAAGGCTCTAAGCAATAAGTTTGGCTTGTCTTTTACAGGGCCCCCCGACAGATGCACCTGCAGTGGATACAGCTGAACAGGTTTACATCTCCTCTTTGGCTCTGCTGAAGGTGAAGACACATCATCTGTACTTAATTTTTCCGAAAGGTGCTGCATTTATCTAAATCTTTGAAATAATGTTCCTCTTGTGTGGTCTTTGTTTCAGATGTTGAAGCATGGGCGTGCTGGTGTACCAATGGAGGTTATGGGGCTGATGCTGGGGGAATTTGTTGATGACTACACAGTGCGAGTTATTGATGTATTTGCCATGCCACAGTCTGGAACAGTATGTACTTCCATTATTATAGTAGATAAAAAAATCTAATTGTTTAATTTTAAACCCAGCAATACACTCTATATTGTATAGCACAGGTAATTCATTTTGTTATTTAAATTTGAGTTGATAAATGCTCAATTTTCTGCTGATATTATTTGACTTGCCTTATGTTTTGACTGCCTTTTTTAATTTTTTTTATTAACTTTAACATTTTTATTCATTTATTTTCCAGGGTGTGAGTGTTGAGGCGGTGGACCCTGTTTTCCAAGCCAAGATGTTGGACATGTTGAAGCAGACTGGGAGGTAAAAGTGAAAAACAAATCTACAGTCCCCATAATTTTCAGAATTGACTTGGGAGACGTAACCATGAATACGCCACAGAGTGGTGATGTAAAAAGAATGAAAGTCATGTATTCACACAATGATCATTCTCTTCCTTTTCGTCAGGCCTGAGATGGTGGTGGGCTGGTACCACAGTCACCCTGGTTTTGGCTGTTGGTTGTCTGGGGTCGACATAAACACACAGCAGAGCTTTGAAGCCCTGTCAGAGCGGGCTGTGGCAGTGGTGGTGGATCCCATTCAGAGTGTCAAAGGAAAGGTGAGGGTTTATGGCTGCAGTAGGACTCTCCCTGGGCTTTTAGGAAATTGTCTTTATTTACTCCAATGCCTTGATTCCCATTGTTCCATGTCATATCTCACTAGGGGGTTGCAAAGATAGTGATAATTGTTTTCTAATTTCAGTATAAATTGGGTGGGGTTGGAACACATGGATTTGAGTCGACTAATGTCACTTTCTTTGCAGCTTGGACATTTAACAGACACATTTGCAGTATAGCCAACAAGTTAAGCCCTATCATATCAAATTTAATAGATTTTATAGACCTTTTTTTCCCCCCACTTAATTTGTATTTAGTTTGTATTTAATTTGCTCATACAAATATACAAGACATTTTACATTTTTCAACAGTTTTTTTTTTTTTTTACAATTTTTCGTAAATACCTCTCCCTGAATTCTAAGTATTTAAGTAATTTGCTCCATCTCATAAATTTCCCTGACTTTCCCAATCCAAATGTTGTATGTGGGAGGTTCAGGTTTTAACCACATAATAGTGATGCATTTAATTGCTGCTGTTAATAAAATTTGAAGGAGGTATTTTCAGGTATTTCTTTCTAAACTTTCTGGGATTACACCTAAAATAGGAAACTTTAAGTCTTCAGAAAATGTCTGGTTGGCCAAAAAAAGAAATAAAGTGTCTGGTTGCAAACTGTGTTCACAGCAACAAATATATCATCCCAAAAAGGACTGATTTGAGGATACCACTAGAATATATGGATATGGTTCCAGACGTGAGCCCCACAGTTCTTCCAACAGGTATTGCGGTTCAGAGGGTTTATTTTTAAAGTCAACTCCATTGTCCTGAAAAATCTTGTGACAACCTTCCATTGAAACTCTCTCTATCTGGGTTTTGATGAGACTTCTTTACATTTCTGCAAAGACAACATAAAGTACACTTCCATATTAGCTTGAATACTATTATTATTATTGGTTTGGGAATGAGCTTTGTAGAATTGGTGACATTGTAATAGCTCATTTACAATAGAAATAGACAACAGGAAATCTAAATGACAGCTTCCATACATTAGAAATGCCCATTTAATAGTAGTGGAAATAGGATATTTTAGTGTTGAGTTGTGGAATGTGTACTGCTGAGTCTCTCGGCACGAAAGGTGTTAACTTGCAGTTTGGGTTTTTGTTCAATGTTTTGCTGATGTTCACAAAACGACGACTGCAGTCATGACAACTAAAAATGAGGTCACATCATCTCCATAGCGATATGTTTACTGAAGAAATGAATAGAGGAAATGTCATTGTTGGATATAAACAGTGGTGGAAGAAAATATTTGGACACCCCATGCATTTGTGATATATTGCATTAAAAATAATTTTGAAGTCACTGAAATCTGCTAAGTATTATTGCCTTCTCCAAACCCATATGTTCCCTTCTGCACATGCTCTGTTCTGTCCAGGTCAAAACTGGATGTTTCAGCAGAAAAACATCCAGGACATAACATGTTGAAATTGTAAATAATTTAGGTTTGTTTGTTTTTTCCCGTATGAACAATCAATAAAAAAAATAAAATAAAAATAATAATTTACATGTTTGTCTGATGCAGCCACATTTTTTGAAACACATTTTTTCCCTGCAAATATTTCATGATTGAAAACAAAAATTTTAAAGGTGTGTGAAAATGTTTTTCCATTATTGTAAATGTAGCCGTCATGAATAATAAGCTCAGATGAACAAAGTCAAAACAGAACTGTCAGAAAATGATTCTGAGAGGTTTGAAAATTAGACTAATATCTGTACAGTTTAGCAGTAACTTGTTTTTATCAAGTTGTTGTTGGAGCCTCGTTAGAAAAATGTAGCTGCAGTGTTTGTTCATTTCATACATAATCAGGTTTATTTCATGTTTCTTTACCTCTGAAAGTTGAGACGGGTATTGTTTTTGGTTTGATTTTTTTTGTCTGTGTTTATTCATCTGTCTGTTTCTCAGCAACTTGACGCAAAAACTACTGGACCAATTCCCATGACATTTTAACAAAAGGTGTGAGGTGGTTCAGAATAGATCCCATTAAACTTTGGTGAATGTAGGTCAAAAGTCAAGATCTCAGTCACTAATTTTTTTCCCCCCGCATTAAAAGAAAGTGAAAATCAGGTAAAACATTTGTTAGGAGGTGGGGTTTGTTGTGTCTGGCACCACTTGTTTTGTTGTTTAAATAAAAGCTTTTTCCCTCCAGTTTTTGCTACATTATGTATGCATTTTGTTGTAATTCCTCCTTTACATAATTTTCTTCGTACAAAAATCAATAAGCGATAAGCAGATAAAGTGTTTCCACTGAACCCATGCATAATCTTAAAGTGCTTTGGGTGCTTTGAAAAGCGCTATAGAAATCTAATCCGCTATTATTATCTTCCACAGGTTGTTATTGATGCCTTTAGATTGATCAATGCCAACATGATGGTGCTGGGACATGAACCAAGACAAACCACATCAAATCTGGGTCACCTGAACAAGCCGTCCATCCAGGTAACACATTAGAAATGACATCAGATTTTTGCTTCAATGTACATGTCTGTTGAAACATCTTAAAGGTGCTATTTGTAATAATCTGGGCAAATGGTTACTTCGCTCAAATTCAAAACACTGTTGTGAGTTGTATCTGCCACCCCCTCCCCTCCGGACTCGAGGTTGCCAGAGCGGTTGGCCTATCCTCCGTCAGCAACAAGCAAGGAGTGATAATGGCGAGCGACAAATCCTACGCTGTAAATTCATCGTTTGTTTGCTAATCATTTATTTATTGCAATTATTGAGCCCAAGATTCAGCTCTCATGGAGGAGCTTCATCAGTTCATGATGTTGGAATCTGACCGTGTGGCATCTGACCAGGCCATGAACATGAAACGTCTTCCTCCACAAATAACCAAGTCCAGTTGTGTTGGATGTAAATGTTTTTGATCTAACTATGACCTGGATAAATGAGAATATTCACATCTGGCCCATAGATGTGTTTCTAGGATCCAAATGTCCATTCCTGTTAAACTATGGTGCTAAAGTTAGCCAAACCTAACTGACATGTCGAGGAGAAGAGTAGCTACGTCTGTTTTCTAATTCTTAGTTTTCAGCGTCTCCACCTTCAAATTCAGCTCCTATATAGACCCTCACTCTGCCCCCTGCTTTATCTTCCCATTTCTGTGATTCGTAGCGAGCTCTTTAGATTTAACAATAATAGATTAGATTTCTATAGCACTTTTCAAGGCACCCAAAGCACTTTACATTATTCATTCCCACCCAGACTGATAGAAGTGTGGCTGCCAGTTCCTACCTACGGCCCCTATGAGCACCACCAATCATTCATATACCATACACTGGAGGCAAGGAGGGTGAAGTTCTTGCCCAAGGACACAATGGACTGATTAGAACAGAGTGGGATTGGAACCGCCAACCCTTTGGTTATTGGACAACTCTACCAACTGAGCCACGGCTGCCTTACCTCCATCATCGTAGCTAGTAGCACACTGGCAACCTGTGGCTGCTCGGCAGCTGAGGTTCTACTGACGGCAGTGATTGGTCGATGATGGTGGGTGGAGCCTCAGGATGAAAACATGATTTCAAAACAACATGATTTGTGGACTGCAAAAGATTTTTAAAAATATAAATGTTTGGGCTGTACTGTTGTTGTTGGTGAGTTCAATATGATATATGAACATCATTTCTGAGTATCTGTAACATATTAGGGAGATTTAACGGCCAGTTGCTTTAGATTTTCTTATAAATAGCACCTTTAACCTTTTCCAAGTAAATTACAACAGTTTTTTGACATTGCAATTAATCAGTTCTACACAATTTAAATATGACAGTCTCTAAATGCAGGACCAAATAAAGATGAGAAATATTTCTTTACCTGACTGTTTAAAGCATGTGGACAGTGCTGATGGGTCAAAAGTTTTTCAAAAGCCATAGACAGTCATCTCAATCATTGGGTAAACACTTGTCTGTGAAATACTCATTTGCATTTCCTTTCTCAACAGACCAAAGATGTGACCACTGCAATGGCTGAAGGGAGATTTGAGGATGCTGTGAAGCTCAGGGGAAAGTAAGGCATGCATGCTTTTGTGTTATTCACATGAATTTGTATCATGTTGAGTAGAAATTGAAATGTTGCTCTTTTTTTCTGCAGGAGTTTTGAGAATAACTGGAACACTTATAAAATGCTCGCTCATGTGCACCGCCCAGATGTAAAGGTAAGGAAAAAGACATCTTCACCCATTTGATATCATGATAAATACTTTATACTTATTCAGATAAATATCTCATTTCATGTGCCCCTGCCAGAGTAATATCAATATTGCTATACTGAATGTGGGCGCTCCATGTGCTGGGATGAACGCTGCAGTCCGTTCAGCTGTCAGAATCGGCCTTCTGCAGGGTCATCAGATGCTTGCAGTGCATGATGGTTTTGATGGTTTGGCTCATGGGATGGTAAATTCTATTATTACATAAAGAAACATTAACTGTCACCATGGTTCTTTTGATTTAATGTGTCTTCAATCTACACGTACAAATGAGTATGTTTCCCTGCACAGATTGAGCCCATTGATTGGTCTGGAGTCGCAGGATGGACTGGAAAGGGGGGCTCAATATTAGGAACCAAAAGGTGATATATTTCAAAAATCTATTCTATAAACAGGAACAGAAATGACAGTGTTTGTGTATTTTATTAAACATCTGTATTTTAGAGTCCATTTTAGCATACTGCAATTTCCCAGTCAGTCAGTCCATCTATCTATCTATCTATCTATCTATCTATCTATCTATCTATCTATCTATCTATCTATCTATCTATCTATCTAT
>JAPTYR010000018.1:31198406-31208713 GCA_029814505.1 Siphamia roseigaster | reverse complement strand
TGAATGAATAATGGGTCAATAATGTAAAGTGCTTTGGGTACCTTGAAAAGTGCTATAAAAATCTAAGCCATTATTATTATTATTATTATTATTATTATTATACCAAACAAAATAAAAAAAAAAAAAAAAAAAAAAACAGGCAGTTGTGTATGCAAACCACTTACTTCTGACACAGCACTTATTAAAATACTTTTGTGTTTATATTCAGGATGCAGTTTATTTCACAGACAATCAGTTTGAAATCTGTACAGAAAGCTACACAACTAATGTGTCATTTTAATGTACAATGAATGACAGATTAAACATATTATCAGAAAAAAAAAAATCCCATGATTAAATAAGATGCCCTAACAGTTATCTTCAAACTACCATCCATCCATCAACTTCCGCTTATCTGGGGCCGGGTCACAGGGGCAACAGTCTAAGCAGGGATGCTCAGACTTCCCTCTGCCCAGGCACCTCCCCCAACTCCTCCCGGGGGGACCCTGAGGTGTTCCCAGGCCAGCCAAGAGACAGTCTCTCCAGCGTGTCCCAGGTCATCCCTTAGGCCTTCTCCTCTTCAAACTACCAGTATACTTAAAATACGCCCTTGTTAATCTGTGGGGTGATACCAGTACTGGTTCACCATTGACAATTGCACAAAACCATGGTCATGTGACATATCTAAACGTCACATTAAAAACAGAACATATTTCAACATTGAATCAGTTACCATTCCAATAATTAACTGTACAAGTTAACCAAGAACATTTTCAGATCCACTAGTCCAACATTGACTTATCGAATCAACAAAAGTGTTATACTTAACTTAAATGCCTAAAGTATTATTTAATCGAGCAACAGTTTTAAAAAGGTACCAGATAATTTTATTAACAAAGACTGTAAAACCCTCGGAGATGTAGATAAACCCTGAGAGAAAAGAATTGTGAGCAGATCAACATACACACTGGTAAACCAAGCCTTAAATACAAACTTAGGCGGAATTGAAAAATACTTAAGATTAAAAACACAATATGAAACATCAAGTTAAAAAGTTAAACTGCAATGAGATAGAACAATGACTTGACTGTGACTTTTTGTTAATACAAACTCACAAAACTCATAAAAGGATCAAAAACTTAATTTACCCTCAAATTTGTTCCTGACCTTGATGTTACACTCTTCTTGTGTGAGTACATACACCCTGGGCTCTATAATGAGCTTTTTCACAACAGAGAGACATGGACATGTAAGGACTGGTAATGGTGTAGCACCACTGTGTGTTCAAATGCAGCATTGCAGATGTGAAGTATGCAGAATTTCCTAAGATCAGAAATATACATACTATGCAAATATAGGTACAGAGAAAAGCTAAGATTGAACTTGTAAAGCTTAAGCAAAAACTAGACCCAAAACACAACAATTAAGGCTTAAAAATTAAGATTAAATGGGTCCATTCTCCTTATGGCTAGGGAATGTAATTTGATATGTATTGAATTTAGACAGAATCTGTCACCCAATGGAAACTTTGACAAAGCTTTTTTTTTTTTTAATCCCCTTGTCTTACAACGAACCCCCTTCATCATTAGAAGCAACTATATCTAGAAGAATAGAACTGTTGAGTTGCATTCACTTCTATGGACTACAGGTATGCATTATGGTACACAGTATGGAATGAATCAGTCAAACTAAAAGTTGAAACTGTTGCCAACCCTCCAAGTTTGGTCAAAGCATGTACCTAAGGTTTTGGAAATCACTAAAAAATATAAAATATTTTCAAGCTCAACAAAGGAGATATACATGTGCAAATATAGTATACTGTGCAATGTTACACCATGTTGATCTGGGTGTTGGGGCTTCGACTCTGTAGGTCCTGTACCTGGTCCAGGACCCAATTGATGTTTGGTCTCTCCTGTGGATTTGTTACCATTATGGAGCTCAACAGCATCTGAAGGCCCTCTGAATATCTGAGAGCAAATGAAGAAACATTCATTTAGTATCACAAGTGTTTCACTTGAACATGAGTTGTAAAAATTAACTAATTTGTCTCAAAATACAGCACAAATACACAAATACATCTGAGACTAGGTTAACTCAGGAGGACTGACCTGCAGGACTGTGGGATGGCCACAGGATTCTGGACCGCAAGAGCAACACTGTCTCCCTTCTGAAAGATCATGTCAAATGGCCCCTCCAGCATCATCATGCAGTAAAGCACACAGCCAAGTGACTAAAGGAGTGTGTTTTTTTTTTTGGGGGTGGGGGGGACGACAAAAAAGAAAACAAGATTTAGTCTGCGATTGATCCACAATCATTTTACCGAAAATCTGAAGTAAAACCACTGTAAAGCTGAAACTGAAGCACTGTTTATCGGTCAAATGTTCATTGTGGTCAGTTTCAGATGGAGCAGCTGTTTCAAAATTCATAGTTTGAGTTATTGTGTGTTCAGGGTTAATTTTCAGCCAAAGAAAATAAAATGCAGCTAAGGAAAATAAAATTCTCACTTTGTGCCGTAATCTTTTCTGCCTCTGTCCATAATAATATACATTATATAGACTAAATGTAATCTAAAATATCTATATCTATTATTTAATATCAATTTGCAACATAGTATAGCAAACTATTACATGATCAAAAACAAATTATTTTTAGCAAAAAAAAAAAAAAGTCTCCATTTTGATCAGCTGCAGTTGCCAGAAAGTTATGATGTTAAAATGGGGTCATGAGCCAAAAAAAGGTCGGGAACCACTGCTTTACCCAGATATCAGTGCGTTCATCGATAATACAGTGGCTCTCAACATTGAATAGTTCAGGAGCTCTGTAGGAAATGGTGCATCGCTGAGCTGCCCAGTCCTGGATGGTAATGGCTTCTCTGGTTCCTCTAACCTGCAATATAGTCAGTCAGATTGATTTCTTCATAAAGTTAAGATTCACTCAAAATACCAGATGAAGAGTCTAGCAATGTAAATGCATCTGAAAAAAAAGTCCACTTTCTGGACCTTCATGCCTCATGTCATTTGTGTATGAGGCGAAAGTATACAAGTCTGTTTACTATAATTAAAAGGACACAATCAGCTCTAGGAGAGGGAAAGCAAACTGATTCACTGCCATGTGTTTAGAGAAATTACATATTTATTCTAGTATAGTTCTTCAACAAACTGAAAGTGTATTTAAAACAAATGTCTGTCTAGAATTAAAAGTGTGACTGACATCTACTGGTAGAAATCAGGACTCAAAACATTTTAAATGCAAATGCATCAAGTCTAATAGCATTATTAACAGTAAATATTATATTGAAATGTTTTAGTGTCTGAACATTACTAAATATTGCAGACCAAGAACAACTCCTGCCAAAAAATGAATCTCACTAATCTATACATGTAGACCCTTCTTTCATTTCAGTATTTACCTCAATCCTGGCTAGGTTCATAGATCCCAGGTCCATCAGAACTGGTCTGTCATCCTCATCCAGAAGCACATTTGTAGGTTTTAGGTCTCTGGAAAATCAGACAACATGCAATTACTGTTCATTTCTATTATACTATAAATTATATTTAAAAACAAAACATTATAATGTTCTGATTTTGACAATTATTTCAGATTTGTATCATTTTAAAAACTACCTGGCAAGTAGAATTTACAAGTAGAATATGATCTATTCACCAAACATAAACAATGTAATGCAACAGCTGATTGAAAAGCACCATTTTATTTTATTTTTTTAGTTTCACTGCTTAGTTTTTGATTGTTTTCAAAGGGACTTTGCTATAGGGCCTACAATCTCACCCATATCATTGTAAAACACTGGGAATTTTCTAGAAGGAATGCAGCTAAAGTACATGCCTCCTCCACCCTGCTCTGAGTATCTGTAATGAGCAAAAAGAGAGAGACGTGTGCTTTCACCAGGATTTTGCATCTCAGAAAAACTGCAATCCCACTAACAGATGTAAACTACTAAATACAGTGCCATTACACCTGTGTGTGCTGCGCAATGGAGTTGTTGGGTGTAAACACAAACACATTGCTAAAGATCCATGCACTTCAGAAACACGACAAATTTGTCAAAATAAGAAAAGAAAAGTACTAGAGGTCAGAGTCCATGATGAGTACAATCAAGGGATTTGTTATAGTTACTATAAATTAAAGAAATGCTTTGAAATGTTATTATTACACAAATCACTTATATACATACAAACGGCCTATAAAGGGGAAAACTTCACAACCACAGACCACCTGTGCTGAAATGATTCACAGGAACTAAAATGGGCTTAGAATCAATACATTTAATCTCCAAGGCCAATTGAGGAGTCAGCAAAATTATGTGGATTTTTGGGAATTATTTCTTTAATTTTATGATTTTAAATTTATTTTAAGAGGATAGATCCAAAAAAGAATTAAAATGAGCCATTTCTACTTTGATTACTTTTTAATCAGACAACTTTTATGCTAGCCTGTACAGCTGCCACTATTCACTTTTAATGTTTTGTTCTCATCTGTCATCTATTAACATAATTCTGCCAGTCATTTGGCAATTTAATTCCCTTTTATTCAAATCAGTCCAGACATCACAAATATCGTGTTTGTTGCCAGAAACTTCAGCGAAAAACATGAAATTTTATGTGCAAGAACCTACAAAATATATTTGTCTTGAAATGCAAAGAAAATGATGACTAGTGAACACAGTAACAATAATAAACACTGGTTATGCATTTATGTATGTGGAAATTACCTGTGTGCATAGCCTTTATCATGAACAGTCTTGAGTCCTGAACAGATGCCACGAAAAATCTGTAAAATCTGTTTTTCAGGCATTGAGCTCCCTTTGTCTCGTAGCTTCTCCAGAACTGACCACAAACTTCCTTTCTGTTTTCAGAAAACACACCATTACAAACTGACCCCAGACTAATCAATGAAGGTTATTCTCATTTGGCCTGTACCCCTTACCGTGATGTAAGGCAGAAGTAACCATGCTTCAACTTTTCCCCCACGCTCAACAAAGGTATGTGCCACCAGACTCAAGATGTTGGGATGATTAAACAGCTGATGCATCTCCACCTCTGTCTGCGCTTCCTGGCGACCCTCCCGGTCATGGCACAGGATCCTCTTCAGGGCATAGAAGCGACCATCCTTTGCCCCCTCTACCAAATCAACATAACTGAACCCACTGAAAATAGAAATAATGAAGAGTATCATGGAACAGCATTCAAATCAAGTCAATGAATACAGCCTAATTTCCTGATTTGGTTGTAACTCAGGCCTATATATTGTAACTTATACCACCAATAGCTGGATAATAAAAAAAGGGTTAAAAGATTTCCTGCTGCCAGTTGAGCACCATATTTAGAACTTCTAATTAAAAATGTGTTGATCGTTCATTTGAGTGGATCACTTGCAGCTGTAGCCAAGAACAGCAGTCGAACAATTTGTGTGTGGGTGGGAGGCAAGAAAAAAATCTGGTATTAAATAATTAAAAGAGAATATGTAATTCACTCAGCTCAACAATACAGTCCACCAAAAAATTATGTTTTTCTCAACTATGAAGACTACAAAAGACTATATCGACACAGATGGCTGTTACAACGTGGACTTACTGAGGGTTCTTGTCTCTTTGTGGGATTTGTTGACAATGGAAAAATGTAGAATATGTCCAGACTTATCCTGAACTCAGTTTTAGTGCAAAAGACATAGCGTTTTATGTCCTTACCCTTCGTCTAGTTTCTGAACATAGAAGTATTTTTTGTTGTCAATAGTGATGGAGGTTCTGGAGCACATGCACAGGGTCTGCCCCATCTTAACTGGAACATTGTTTGCCAAAAATGTTCTTAAAAGCCTGACAAAAAAGGACAAATAACAGTTATTAGAAAGAAAATTGACTACTAAGAGTTATTAAAGACTCAGAGCAGCCCAAAGAAGTTGACCAACTACTACTAGCGCTAGTTAAAAATGTTACCATGAGTAAACTTGTCTCCGGGTGAAAATATATGTTAAAACACTTAACTTAGTGAAACGAGACAATGTAAGGTTCATTGGTCCGCTAGCTAAACACATCAGCATCATGCACAACAGCTGGCATCGGAAGTTACCGCATCATGTTAATTTTTTAACGTGTGCAACTTTTGTTAACCACCGAATAGCCAAATAAAACAAAGTCAAGTTTCTGTGAATGATGTTACCTCTTTCTTCCATGGATGTGGCTTTGTTTTGACAGGTTAGCTTTCTGTTTCTCATGTGACGTTGTAGCCCGTCTTCTTCTTTTCTTAATGAGCAGTCCTGACGCTTCTTCTTCTTCGGTGAAAAACAGCGCTTGTTTAGCCGACAGTGCTGGAGGAGGACTAGCGGTGAGAGCTGCTATGTTTGAAATGAGAAATGATGGCGGATCGTGAGCATAACAGAAGGGGTCCCTCCGATGACGGAGGTGATATTTAAGTTGTTATGACATGTAAAATATGGCTGTTCAATTACTACTATTTTGCGTTAGCTATATTTGCTAACGGTACGCTAAATCGAGCTATTATTGATGATAATCAGTAAAAACAATATTTAAAATGTGACAAGGCTAAATGGCGCTGGCTAGCTAAGCTAACGCCAGTACAGTAACGAATCGTCATTTTCTGTTTAGACGTGTTAAAAGTGAACACATTGCAATTCGCTGACTTCACTTATGTCTAAGGTTAGCCAGATATTTAAGTGTCTACGTAGAGTTTTTCGTAGCTTGTGAATACAGTATTAGCTTAGCTAGTTTGTATATAGCTAAGTTAGATAGCTTAGGACACCAGATGAATGAGTGGCACCACAGCAGATATCACTTTTAAATCGACGCGTCTTGGCATCATATGTACATTCTTCCTGTTATTTTGTGTGTTTCTTGCACACGGCAGCGTGGACTTGAAATCAATTTATGTTAAACTTAAAATGTAACATAATTTACCTGTAGCTTACTAATGGCCCAAAGTGTAGTCGCACAGGTAAAGGTAGTAGCTTTTATTATTTTACAGTTCCCAGAAAGCAGTTGTTCACCTTGGTGAGTTGTCTTGCCTCAAGCAGGGCCGCAGGAGGAGGGAGGCAGAGTGAAAACTAAGCCTGTCTCTTGTAGCAATGTGGGGGGAGCAGCGACCGCAGTCAAACGCACATCCCAGCATCTCTCAACTGATGATGAAGAGGAGACCTCACCAGACCCACCAGCCCCCTGCAAAATCTCCAAAATCGGCTTTAACATGAGCAGTCAGTTGGGGAAGAAGAATAACCCCATATCTATCAAACTTGGAGCCACAGTAAGTGTATTATTAGGCATGAAAATAGTCATGCTCTTTTCTAGATTTATGTAACAAAGAATTCATTGTTGTATGAAGACTGACTTGTATTACAGAGAACGTAAAAACATGCTACTGGAAATGGTTGTGTTTCTTGTAGATTGCTATACATACAATTTGTGCTCTTAACCTTTTCTAGAAACCCAAAGAGCCTACACCATCACTTCCTCCTAAAAGACCCGGGTTGGCATCTGTTTTTGACGATGATGATGATGTAGGTGGAAATGCAGTTATTGCTGTTATAATGTATCTCTCCTCAATACACATTTTTACTTATACTTTTGCTTTTCATGCAGAGTGAACCTGAAGAGATGCCCCCAGAGGCAAAGATGAGAATGAAGAACATTGGCAGGTTAATGATTTTTTTTTTCTTTTTATACTTCACTGAAGAGATTTCAAGTGAGGATTTTACTTACTGTGCTGATCACCGAGTTAAGTTTGGGGTTCTAAATTTTCCATCTTTTCAGGGAAACGCCAACATCTGCAGGTCCCAATTCTTTCAACAAGGGCAAGCAAGGATTCTCTGATCATCAAAAACTTTGGGAGAGGAAGCTGAAGGCCCAATCAGATGACTCATAAATGACAACCATACTGTACTGTTTTTGTCACTAATAATAATTTTATATAATAAACCATGTCAGAGATGTCATAAGTTAGCCATGGATTTGACAGCTTTCTGTGATGAAGAATGCTTTAAGCCATCTATGATTTCTAATGACTGAAAACATGTTTGTGTTCCAACCACTAAAAGCTGATGCAAAGTTAAGAGACACTAGTGTTTTGAACCTTTGTAATGAGTTGGCTTGCAGGGATATTAGGTAGACAAATTAGCCAGAATACTTTTTAACAATCAAAAGTTGGCTCCAGTGAATTTCAGTATAAGATTTAAAAACTCTGCATTTGCTGATTGGATAATAAGAGCATCTAGCATCTTTCTGTGTCCACGTTGTTTTTGACATGTTATCTCAGACTGGGCTAATGTGTAGTCCAGAGCAAACATTCGGTTTTGCTGATCTGATATTTCTGTACATTTCTATAGAAGTGGTGTTTTATTTTTACATGCACATGTGGGAGTGTGTTTAAGCATGGAAGAATGTGTGATGCAAAGCAAATGGGTTATAGTTGGATAATGATTTTGTTTAATGTACAACAATTTGTTTTCACCAGCTGTGCCACCTTATAGGCAGTTTGGGTCTATGTTTGTTTGACTTTTGTGACAGTGTTTCTTATTCTGCTAACTCAATGTTATCCCCTCTATGTCACTCTTGCTGTGTGGTTATTTTTGTTGTCAAACTATGTATAAAAATGTTTAGTTTTAGGACTATAATTACAATATTAAATTTTCAGTAATACCTTAGTGGTTAAAGTTTAACGAATAATGAAGTTTTATTTAAAAAATAAAAATAAAGGCGCACTGGTGACCTGCTCTTCAAATAAAAAGCCCAAATCTTTTTAGTTAATCTACGACTGAGAAATGTGGCACCTCTGTCAGTTACTTCTGTCCCTAAAACTGTTTTTGTGGAAAGTTGATCAAATGTAAAACTTTGAATTCGTCTGAGTTACTGTTTCGCTTCGTCAACCAAATTAATACCACTTCATTGATCAATTTTATCAACAAAGCATTTAATATCCAGTCAAATAAATGTTTTGGAAGAACTGTGTTGTGTGCTACTTGTCCAATAGCTTCAGGCAGCGGATGAGGAGTACACTGGATAGGGGATGTTTTTTTTATTCCTCGGTATGCATTTTTGCTTTCATTAAGACTATAATAATTCTTACTGACAGTTGTATGTCATACAAAACAAGAACGATAAGATATGCCTTTATTTGTCCCACAAGGGAAAAATCCAGGTTTACAGAAGCAAAGTCACAGGAACAAAAAAAGTGCAAAATCCAAAATAAAGACATAAAAAAAAACTATATGCTATTTACAGCTGTACACATGACAGTCGTCACAGATTGTGCAGGGAAACTGAAAATAAATAATGCAGATGTCCTTAGTCCCCATTAAGGAGAAATATATCAGTTGACAGCAGTAAATACAAAAGAGAATAGAATATACACTCAAAACAAAATATAAATAGAAAAACTATTTAAATTTCAATAATATATGCATAGTTATGATGTAATATGTAAATATATACAAAAGAATAATTTATATGAATAATGATAATATATTTAAATATAGCATATATTGTTTAAATATTAATACCAAAAACCCCTGTATTCATTAATTTGCTATTATTCCTGTGTGAAATAATAACTGCTGATTGTAATTCTCATTGACTGTAATGAGATGCATGATTAACTACATCTAATATTCACAGCAAAAATTGTCATTCAAATAATGATAAAAAGGAACAATCTGAGTTGCCAGGTAAATTATATTTAACAATATAAACAACTGTTTATCAGCTACATTCAGTGGTCAAATTGCATTTACTTCTAGATCAAAGGAGGAACATATAATTTAATGATTTTTACAAATGGTTGGAAGGTCTTATTACTAGCACCATGATCAAGTTACATAACGACTCATCTGTACCACATTAAAAACCACCCTTTACTGACTGCACTTTGTGAGAGGGCAAGACCTTCCTCAAAGACCCCCAAAAGTTGCCAGTGGTACTTGGAGGTTTTCCAGGGGCCCAGTCCAGACTGGGCAGCACCTTCAAGGCCCTTTGGACGAGTGTAGGTAGTGGTGGATCCAACTGGATAAGGGATGTTGAGTCTCTACTGGTCCATATTAGAAGCAGTTTTAGGTTCCAGTTCTGCAGCAGAGCCTAAAGATGGGTATTTGTTGGAGTTATTGGTTATTTTACCTTCGCCAAGTAGGTTGTGTTTTTGCTGGTGTTTGTGTGTTTCTTGGTGTGATTGTTTGCAAAATAACTCAAAAACTAATGAATGGATTTTGCTGAAATTTTCAAGGGATATTGAAGATGGTCAAAGGAACAAATGATTCTATTTTGGTGACAATCCAGCAGAAAAAAACTGGCATTACTAAAAAAGACAATTTTG
>JAPTYR010000018.1:30949316-30959436 GCA_029814505.1 Siphamia roseigaster | reverse complement strand
GTGGAACCTGGAAGATAATAGAGGTATGTGCGCTGGTTCTAAAAGCTCCAAATGTATCATGTCTGTGCTAGCTAATAATATCATTATGCTCTGGGTTAAATGGTATGGGACCACACACCACGGGCAATCTGTTCAAAAGCATGTTGATAGATGTGAAGAGCTTGAGAGAAGGTTAAAAATGTGCCCGTTTTCGCCCGCTTTAATAGAAATGCCGTAAGACCCAAACTGGCAATTTTTCCTTTGGACAACTTACTTTGGCCTCAAACAGATGGGATATGTTTGTAAAACTGCTGGAATTATCCTTTAATTTGAAATTGTATTCACTGAAAATAGTGTAAACAGTGAGGATATGTTAGAAAAATATGGTATTATTAGTCTATTGTCTGTAAACACCAGATTCCTAGGGCATGATTCATGGATGGTTTTTGGTGACATACTTTGGTAATGTTACAGGATATGTCTACCATTTCTTCTCGATGTGCTTATTTTCCATCCAGTTTGGTACCACAGCGACCTGTTGCCCTTGGGGAGGATCAGACCATAGAATAAGTGGGAGAAGAATGTAAACACGATCACTGAACCCATGCATCCCTGTGTTTTGGATACCTGACAGACAATGGTCAACTTGAACACCGTCATTATCTTTGGACACTTGGACCAATCATTGTATTATCTATATTATTTTATAAGAACTTCGACTTCCTGGTGTTAATCAGTCAACTGCAGCATCATTGACTCCTTGCAAGTAAACTTGGTCTGATTCCAGAATCCAGTGACTCAGTCTTTTGTCTCAGTGTAATACACATAGTTTTTCTATTACCTTCTCCAAACCCACATGCTCCCTTCTGTACGTGTTCTGTTCTGTCAAGGTCAAAACTAGATGTTTCAGCAGAAAAATATTGAAAATATCTAAAACATGCAGGATTCCAGCCCTCGAGGACCAGGATATCCCAGCCCTGGCATAGACAATCCTTCGTTCACCAGACTAGACAACTTCCCACTGGTTAACACCCTTTAGTCTGTCTACTGAGGCTCCACCCTGACTCAGTGGGTCACACACATACACACATGGACTGTTGTATTTAGTGGAAAAGGAATGAAAGTGTAACCTCATGCTTACAACATTAGTATTCGTGCTTTGTGTATTACTTATAAGCAAGAGAGGTGCAAATTCAGGAAAAATGGAACCATAAATGCACCACACTGGACTTATTTATTACATGAATTATGCGTGGGGGCAGAACCTATGGAGATGAGGCTGGAAGTGACATATGTAGCCGATGTTGATTCCAGATGATCAAGTGTGAGTAAACAAGTTGCAGTTAGTGAGCCAGATTGAGACTCTCTCCAAAAAATGATGTAGAGGTTTATGTTTTTTCCTGAAAATAGTGGAAGAATTTAGAGAACTGGATGACACACCTGTGAAAATAGTTTCCAAAGGCTGTAGCAGATTGAAAAGTTTTCTGGTAAATAAAGCCAAATGGCACAAGCAAGCTATTCAGTCGGTGCCTTCTTCAGAAAAATATGGATGGACCAAAGCAGATGATTCTTGGATGCCTTTATGGACACTTTTACCAGAGGTAGCACTAGTATGTAGATGTCTTCTTAACTGTGGCTGTAAAACTGAGCCTCTGCTCTCTCAGATGCTTATGCAAAAATACAGAGTCACTGTGCAGAACATTATGCCAATGCGCTGGACCATGAGGATAGATACATTTTATGGTTTGATAAGGTTTGCTTGAGGTCTTCTATGAGAAAGATGGCAAAGAAGTCATTTCACATTGCATGTCTTTAATAAGGTTTTCACACAGCGTACTTAAGTCTCTGTCCGAGTATGCTACGTACCCAAGCCTGCGTTATTTTGTCCATGCGAACACAACCGTTCTGTGCTCAAATACTGTGCCCGAGTCCGCTTGAGCAGGTGGTCCTAGATCCAGGCCACCTGTACTCCAGCACGGTATGATGCCATGTGAACACATCTGTGCCAGAGTCCGGACTTGGTCTGGAAGTGACCTCATCACCATTCCACGAACATAAGTGGGTAAATCACCATGAACAGCACTCCTGTTGTCTCTTTAAAAAACCTCTGATCCATGTGGCACAGGTTTACCTTATCTACCAAACCACTCTGTGAAATATCAGGGACAACAAAAGTTGCTGTTCTTCACTTTGCCTCAAACAGGCTAACAGATAGGTAAGGGTTTGTCTTCTTCTGACTGACAGAATTCCCTTTACACTGCCACCTACTGTTTTGGCCCTGTAACACCCACATGCCTACTTGGGCATGGGCTGTGGTATGAGTGTGAACACAACATCTGTGGGAAAGGTGTGAACTAACCCGAGTACAGTACATACTGGAGTATGCAGTGTGAAAACGCCCTTAGGATCACCCCAGGAACATCTGTACCGAATTTCACACTTTTATTCAACTTATATTTGACTATAGTTACCCTGCACACTGAATGCTCACAATATTGTTTTGTTCTTTTCCATCTATGTGTGAAGTTAAACTTACTCATGCATAAATCCTTGGGACCCTAGTAGGTGTAGTATAGTAGTGTATGGACTGGAACTCTTAACCTTTCCAAGTGAACAAAAGTGATTGGAATGGTGTCCAAGTATCCACCGTTTGTCTTGTGAAGCCAAATTAGAGAGGAGTTTTGTCTACACTGACATTAATATTTTTTGCTGGAATGTGACATGTTGTGTCTTGCTATGCTAACTTCAACTTATCTTATCTTGGTGTTTTGATCATTATTTGCCAATTTATGGTTTGCATATATATATAAACAGTCTCCACTTGCTTAAAGCTCACCATTGTTTTACACTTAGCTTTTGAAACATTGACCTGTTTTGTTTTACACAAACCTGTGGATGGACACACAAGGAGGTTTGAAAAACATGGAGGGGTCGGTGCCCAGCTCTTTGGCCACATCCACACAGGTCTCCCTGGGCATACACTGTGTCCGCTGCCACTCTTCATCTATAGCTAAACAAGAGATGCACACTTTTACAACCACGACCACACAAACTTAGAATAGAATAGAATAGAATAGAATAGAATACCCTTTATTGTCATTTTGCATGCAATGAAATCAGGAGTGCTCTTCCAGTCAGTGCAATGATATAAATTAAATATTAGGTATGTCAGAAAGTTAGAATATAGTGAAAAAGAAATGACAGAAACTAAAAAGTAAATTAAGAGCGTAAAATATAATATTTTACAAAAAGTTGAATAATAATAAAACAAAAGTAGAATCAACTAAAAATAGCTTTAAATTATGAAAAGACGCAATATAAACATATACAGTATATTTATAGTAAGAGTGAGTAAGAGGGTATTGTCTGTTGTACCAGACCTTTCAGTATCTCCAAGCTGTAGGACTCAGCGGCGTAGCGTGTAGAGCGGTGTGATCCAGCAGAGGGGGGGGAAGACAGGGTCTCAGTCTGTGTCTCTGGCTGCTGCAGCCTCAGACGACACTTCCACAGCTTCCAGTCTGGAAAATCAGCGAGTCGCAGCAGCTCATCCAGGCTGGAGGCTGATCTCACTTTCCTCTCCCACTGCTTCATCACCTTCCAGACAAATGCCCTCAGTTATTGTTTCATGTTCACATTCAATTCAGTTCAATTCAATGACAGAAACCCATGGACCAATAACTAAACATCTTCAAATACAAGATAATGAAATGCAGTTCAGCATTGAATCAGAAGTGTAATCAGTAGATAGTATGTACATAAATATACAGGATGAATTTTTGGGGTGTTCTAATTATACCATATGGAAATGCACTTGTGGGTCTGTAACTTTTTATGTTCTTTTTAAAGTATTCTTTAACTGTCTTAGTATTTTAAAGAAAGTCAAATATGTCACAGAAAATGTCAATAGTGCTTTATCACTACACCAAGGCCTCTGGAAGACCTGAAGCACCAACATGTTCTGGTCTTATCCTCATACTTACATAACATATTTGTGTAAACAGTTCAGAAGACAGGCATAAGAAGGACTGTCAAAAATCACATGATGTCATTTAGATGCCAAAATGATGTCTATATACCTGCTGATCATGTATGTAATAAACTCTTCTTCTGAGTGACGATCCATGGGTTTCACATTGTCTTTGTGAAACCCGAACAATGACATACTGTAACTAATGTAAGATGAAGGCAACTTATGAGTCCTGTGACTTTCGGATCAAGTGTTTTGAGTTAAGTGTCTTTGTCATGAATCTGTTATATAAGGACATTTTCTGATGGTTTTATATACAGAGAGTTCTGAGAGGATGTGTAGTATTTCATCTGACTATGTTCAATATTCGTTATGTAATAGTGTAATAAACACAATTTTATAAATAATTAACATGGGTTTTGTTTTGAGCATTCTTCTGAATAACAGAAACTGTCGTCAATTATACATCAGTCTAATGTACAGTTTGACTTTAACAGTAGTTAAATTAACTAATAAAGATTCAAACAACCACTGGTGATCAACAGCATCTACTAATAGAAACTGTTTATAACTTATTGATTCACCATCCTATCAATAATTTTAAATAATTGGTGTGAATGCAGTTTGTCATCTATTCATGGTCATCAGATATGACCCATTTGGATGTTCAGAGACTTCACAGTGGACATGGAAACACTGTCATCTTCTACAACATTGATTATTCACCAGTAAAACCCATACAATTGGATCAATGATCGTGGAAGGACACACTTGTTTTTGCATTCAGTCATTGATACATTTGATGAAAAAGCCACTGTGAGAAAATTCACAGTGAGTTTTCAGTGATATCTAAATAAAATATAGGAAAATAAATATAAGAAAATGCAGGATTAACAGTGAAAAATGCAAAATATAGATGTTAATATTATAATAAATAATGACAAATCATTTTAGAAAGGTTAAAAATAGGGAAGAATTTATTTGGGAACTGACATAAAAGTAACACCGGGTCTTTATGGGATAAGATAACATCACAAGTATCAGTATTATACCACTGTCACTGTGAGCATTAGAACATTAGCATTTAACCCAAAATGACATAAAATACCATAAAATACTATTTGCAGGTGTCTGTGTCAAAACTAGACAGACACATTGATTGTATGTAGAACAATTTCAAGTGATTTTGAACACTTTTCCTAATGTTTCATTGTCTTTTGTAATTGACAATGTATGCATTTATATACAGAAAAGATGCCATGCTGACAGATTTTTTTTTAAAGTCCAGGTATCTTAATGTTCCTCCTACACAACCCAATTGAATGATAATGTGGTTTTTAAGAAAATATAGCAACATAATCAGCCTACAGAAATCCATGTAGAAAGTTTGAGGTGTAAGTACATGCATATAGATGTGGTAGATATATCCTCAGCAGTTATAGATATAAAACTATGACTCGGCTGTACCAGAAACCACATGCACACCTGTCCCTTTACCTCACAAATATCTGTCACTGGCAGAGAAAGGACAAAAATGCTACAAAATCTAACATACTGTTTGGGTCTTACATGAAATAACATGTTTACAGCTGTGCTTTCGCTTTAGCCGGACACAGTTTTAATAAACTTTAAAGATCCAAGGGATATAATCCATGTGAATGAGAGATGGGAGGGGGAAAGGATTTCCTAAACTCATTTTTGGGAAAAGTTAAAGCCTGATACAGACTGGTAGGTCTGAACTAGACTGAAGGATAGTCATACACTTGTCTCCACAATGTTTGTTTTATGTCCTCTGGACAAGTTTAACTCTCTAAGCTTTCTGATGTGTTCAATGTGCTACAGAACAAAGGGTGGGGCAGATTGGATGACTGACTGCTTCCACTTAAATCAGAGAAACAACAACAGAAAATAGGGAGGTTTCCTCTCTGCAATTTACCAGGGAATAGACCCACTAATGGGAAACAGAAAGGAGAGTCAGCAACATGTCATATAAAAGGGAGGTAAAGACAGAGGAGCGTAGTAGAGAATTAATGAAGAGGGTGATGGATGATAATGAGCGAATTGGAAAAGTGGACGTTTAAAAGCCTGGGAGTCATGGTGTTGAGCATTTTAGTACCTGTGACGTACATTTTGTCTGACAGTAATTTCTAATTTTACGTTGAAGTCAGTTTATAAGTTAGGTTATGGTGGAGTAAACAAAATGTGCACCACACTGCACTTTCATCAACTGGTCAAGAGAAAAGATGGAAAAAAAAAACAAAAAAAAACAAAAACCCAAAAACAAACAAAAAGAGGTACAACATGCAACCACAATAAACAGAACTGTCCACCTTCAAGCATATAAATAAAGGAATTGCTTTTGGTTATTTTTTGTGATTGTTAATAATTGTTAGTAAAAGGGAGAGCAAAGTCTATCCTCACAGATCAGATCCACAAACTCACAGCACCCTTCCAAACCCTTCTGTGTAAATATTAGACAGAAGCAGCAGTTGCAGACATAAAGGTTCATGCTACACTTACTCTACTTCCTCCCTCTCTGTGCATGCTGTGGCCCACGTTTATCCAGCTCAGCTCTACCACCAGAGTCACCAAGCAGCAGATTCTGCACAGAGTCCGTTTCATCCTCATCATCTTCTCTTGGCTCTGCAGTTTCTGAGTAGATCTCAGCAGTATGAACTTGTCTTTTTTTTTTTTTTTTTTTACTGCTGGGAGAAACTACTTACAGCTTCTCTGACTCAGTTTCCCAGACCAGCTGAGCACTTCAGACCACACACACTCAGTCCTTTCAGAGCAGGTATGCGCAACACAAACTCTTGATCTTCCAGCTGTGCGCCAGTGTATGTGTGTGAGAGAGTCAGACGTAACCTGTCACAGCAATCCAGACGCCCGCCAGCCAAATGGAGAAGCTTTAAAAGATACACCTCTGACTGCTGCAGCTTTGATGCTAAGGTGTCCAATTAATGAACAAAACCAGCAGCAGTAACAGAGTTGAAATCAGCAAAAAAAATAAAAACCCAAAAAAACTACAGATTTCTCTCAAGATGCCTTATCAGTACGCTCATTTACCCCAACAATTGAAAGTATGTTATTTATTTCTGGGCTTTATACTACCATTTGTTTTCGTCTTTATAACCCCACCTACTTGTGGCTTCCCTAAAAACACAAATTTCAGTGGTTACAGTACTTGTCACTCTTCTGTTCTTCAGTTCCTACTGTGGTTGTCCATATAAAAAGGCCCTGAGGCACAAGAGTAGCCCCACAATGACTTCCTCTAACATGAGAACAAATGCTGGGTCTGACAGGCAGATGCACTCTAACTGTCCTTCTGTCTGTCCCACTGCTGCTGGTCCTGCCTCCACAAAGATTGGCTTTTTGATTTTCTTGTGTGTTCCTGTCCTCCTTTTGAACGTCTGCCTGTCTGTCTGTTAAGTAATCACGTCCCCTCACTCTTAAATCCCCTATCAGTGTCTCTTCCTCTGGAGCTGCCAAACTGCACACAGCCAGGGAGCAGTAACATGTGTTTTAAATGTGATCCAGACCTCTGTAACGTGTGAGGGGAAATAAGGCGCCAGCACCACCCCATCCCACCGACACCCCACCCACTTGTCCGTCCAGGCCCATTTAACTCTGTACTAGGAAGGAAAAATGGAATAATATTTATAACTGGCCTGCACATAATACACAGCAGGTTGGGCAACTCCAAAACAACCATTATTATAACATTTACAATCCAGGTTATGTGTTATCAAGCAACTATGAACTAATCATTTGTAAAACCTCCCTACTATTAAGTATTCTTCCTAACAACAACTATAAACAACACAAAACACGGTTTCTGTTCTAGCCATTCTAAAGGAAAATGTAATAAAGGTTTAATTTACAAGGGGAGTGGAACTTATTTTAACTCAAATCTATATTTTGCAAAGGAAAATGGGTAAACTACAAGCAGTGTAAACAAAAGTCCATGTTGTTCACTCCCACATAAAACACTTGGAAAGGTAACAAAGACAGAGCTGGAAGGTAGTAAAAGCTCTGTAAGCACATTCATGTTTTGTGAAAGTTAGAAGTGCATGTGTTCACATACATTAATTTACTAATTTATGTACTGATAGTAAATGTCACCTAGGAAACAGGCCATACAGTGAAATGAGTAAGGCAGATATTTTAAATTGCAGGAGGTGTTAGTTGATCAGATAGGCTCTGTCATTTCCACTTCATCACCCTTTGAATGTCACTTTTGCTGCTCTCTGGTTGGAGCTCTTTCACATATTACAAATGGACCTGTGGTAGCAGCAGCACACATATGATGTGATATATGTTAAAGAAGTATTGTTACAAGAAAAACAAAAAAGGGTTTTGCAGTAACTTTAACCAACACAGAGGGAATATCACTTAATATGGTTTATGTAGTATTTTAGCAGTGTACAAAAAAGGCCATTTTAATTACTTTTAGTACTTGAATAATCTATAATATATAAAGTATTTTTATTTCCATTAGTTGATAAGTTACAGTGTCACTGTAATTTATCCACCCTGCCCTGAAATAAAAAACAAACAAACAAAAATAAAACAGATGTTATGAATGGTCCGCTGGTCCAAATGCAGGATTCTCAAAAAAATCAAAATAGTTTATTTAAAGGGCCCATATCATGCAAAATCCACTTTTGGGGTTTTTTCCCCTCTTAACAGAGCTATTGTGGTCTCATATACATGCTCAAAGTGTCATTTTGATTGATTATCTCCCCTGTGGGGGAAGGGAAAAGGCACCGGGAGCCGTGATTCTCCAGCCAAACCAGCTGTTTGCCGTTGCTGACACGCCAACGGATTTCTCCTCCAGGGCAATCTTTACTTAATGTAGTTTTAACTGTTAAAAATTACATTTTATTTGTCATTTGTACTATATTTGCACATTTGTTTAAATGAAAGTAAGAAAGAAAAACAAAGAAGAATAATTCCTCGCCCTGAGACTGCATCACCACCAGGGCTGGGCTTACAGGAAGAGAACCAAAGGAACAGTTTGGTGACTCGTTTCGAGGGGAGGTCTCTATCAAATATATGAAAAAGGTCTGTATTAACATTACTTTTGAGAGTTGAATGTTATCTAACCTGAAATGATATCACTAATGGTATTAGGACTTATTGCTAATCGTGAAAAATAGCATGATATGGGTCCTTTAAAAATGCGCGCTCCTGTGAGTCAAGTCTTGTCCCAATTCTCCGGTATTTTGAGATAAGGGATGAGTTTTAGGGACGTTACATCCCTCAGTGTTGGGGTTTCCACAGACCACCCTTGGCAGTAAGGTATATCCAGAATGCATTGCGTGGCTCTACTAAAATGCAAAATAAACACGTTAAAATCAATGTTTTTGTTTTTTTTTTTTAAATGGATTTTACTGTATCATTACTCGTCAATATGAAATTTTTACCCTCTTAGAACTATATCATCCTTTCCATGGCCAACAGATGAGTGTTTGGAACAATGCATGGAGCAAATTCGGTCACTCCATGCTTGCCTTCACCAGTACACGGTACGGTAGTGGAATCAACACAGCTGTGTCTGAGTCCTCTGTGCTGCCATGTGTCGGAAGAGTCTTCTCCTTCGTATCGCTTTTCTTCTTCCTACGGACAATTTTTAAAAGATTTCCAAAGCCCACGCTACAGAAAAAGCTGCAGCTTCCACCAGCATTGTTATTCTTGCTTATTTTCGGGTTCACATTCTTTTATGTTTTCACATAGTGCTGCCATTGATCTTATATAAAGAGTGCTGCCCCCTCCAGGCTAAGGGTCTAACTGCGTTTAAGTGGTGTCCCATTTCCAAGTCACATTATATCCCTTCTAATTTTTGGGGGTCCCTCAAATTGACCTTTGAGTTTGAGTGTTGAGAATGAGGGTTAAGATGAGAATTGGAACTGGGCCTTACGTAGGCTCCAAAATGGCATCATAACCTTTGACCATGAGTGACATAGGGCCTGTCCCAAGTTGCGCACTTGCACACCTCAAACAATATATTTTAGGGCATAGTGCGTTTACACTGGTAAAAAAGTGAAATACTAAGTGCTCTTAAGTACCCGGATGGTGCACTCATAACGGACAAAACATCTAGTGCAATATGATGGACACTTCTCACACTAAATGGACGCCATTTTGCCTACGTAGCGGAAGGGGAGGGGCATT
>JAPTYR010000018.1:30861432-30873118 GCA_029814505.1 Siphamia roseigaster | reverse complement strand
GTTGTTGTACAAAGTACAATGAAACTGAGGTAGAGCTCTCAGGTTAAGTGCAAGAAATTACAGACAGACAACAAACATCAGTAAAAGGCAGCTCTTCATTCATTTTCTGAACCCCTTTTATCCTCTCTAGGGTCACCATCCATTCAGAACGTGTCAGCGCTGACGCATCAGGGGTTAAAGTTTTAAAAAAAGATATTAGTAAAAAAATAATAATTTAAGTAGTGCAAATGACATGAAAAATAAATGAAAGATAGATGAAGAAAGATACATAGAGTGAAAAATAAATAATATGAGATAGTCAGGTCTCTGATTCTGATATGGGTTAACACATGTGGGGCCACCATGGAAACTGTGGACAAACCCACTTGGGACCAGCCCAAATGTAACCCTTCTGGGACCCACATGGCCATGTTGGCTGGGATGGTACTAGTCCCAGTTGTGGAAATGGTACAGTTGTCTTTTGGATAATGTGTTTTTTAAATATTTGCTTTATTATTGTGCCTCTGCAGTTCTCATGGTGAATCTACTGTCTTTTACAGGGACGCCGAGTCTATAATAAAAGTCTGATTCACGATAACCCCGGTCTGAACCCTGTTTGAAGCCAATATTCAACAACTATACAAAAAACTGCAGAAACACACAATTAGTTTAATTCCATTGTCACCATATTCATAATCTATTGCAACACAGTGTCCACATGGACACACAGACGTATAGGTGGTGTATACTGTACATGGTGGGTGCGTACTGTACATTTGACAGTTTTCTTGGCAGCTGTGAGTGAGGCCCCTGATAGGTTACTGTCAATCTGCGGTGCCTCAGATTTGCTGTAACAGCAGGTTTACTGCAGACATGTCTATATACAGACTGAGCCTAGAGGCTATAGGCTAATCACCATGAATGAAACAGACAACAGCCAGGCTTAGCATCCAGAAACCTCACATTCAGCAAAAAAAAATTGGTCCCCTGGATATTGTTCAGCGACAGTACAGACTCCTGCTGCAGGTGAACTTTACTGAGTATCTTAAAGTTTAGAGCAGTAGCTAAGCACAGTTTTGTGTCCTGTGGACGGTATGTGACGAGAGGAGGAAACATCCAGCACACTCATGTCTCACATTATATTTTACTTTTGCCTTTGTTTTGGATTCTTACAAACTTATACAAGTGAAACAGATCAATCAATAGCAAAAAATGTTGTTCTAATTGTGTGTGGTTTTTTTAAGTGTGTGTCTATTACACAAACAAACTGGTGAACACCTGAAACCCAGCAATTAATTCATGTCCTCTGTAGGAGACAAAAGGTTTGGAGTTTACTTACTTAAATACTGGCCATGGCAAAGAAAATTCCATTTTAAAAAATTGATAAATACAAATAATTGTAAAAATGTATCTGAAAAAACAGTTGCATTGTGCAGTGTTTAATCAAGACAACTGTTCAATGTAAACAAGGCAAAAGTTTCACTTTTCTGGGTCTCAGGAGGTGAAACATTTCTTCGGATATTGACTATCTTTAAAGAACACTGATGAAATATTACTCTTCCTCTTAGTTTGTATTTGATACTTTTCTTTACAATATCATGAATGAAATAAAATGATGGACTTGGATGAAAAACAGGTGTCATTCTCAACTTAATGTACCTTATTATAAAAAAAAATAAATAAATCTAGTTGTGGAGTCAATCTGTAAAACACTTGTTTATCATTCAATTCTAAACCCAAATACTATTTTAAGCAGTGATCATGATTCCCAGGAGTGAGAAACACCCGGGGAAGTATTTTTGGAGAATAACTGTACCACACCTCACACTTTACAACCATCAGGTTTATAGAACAGATGCTAATAATTGACTCATAACACGTTTTCTCCAATCATGTCAGCTCAATGAAGCTGGAACAGAATACAGTCTGGTTTACGTTTGGACAGAATAGAACTGAACCTGCCTTTAACAAAACTCAACACACTCGCTCAGGGGTGTCACATACAGTATATATTCAATTACATTTTTTTATTATACAGCCAATAAGCCAAAAGTGGCTGACCAATAGGGATGTGAGAAAATATTGGTACTGCAATATATCGGAATATTTAATTTCACCATACTGTATCAATATTAAAAAGTACTGTATCAATATTAAAAAGTAATGTATCAATATTAAAAAGTAATGTATCAATATTTTTAGACTATTATTCAAATGCAGATATAATTAAAATGTATTTTTGTTTAGGTTTTATTAACAATGTTTTGTTACATAATGGTTATTTTAGGCATCCTAAAGCACTTCTTTACCATCTGAAAGAGGCCAATATTAGTTTATTTGTTGGCATGGCACAAAAATAATATTTTAATGTTTGATGATTTAAGGATTGTTCACTATTCTTTTCACAACTAATAGAACATGAACACTTGAGCAGGATTATAAACCTTATTTTTTATGAAGCATAATTTAACTTTTAAGTTTTTACAGAGGAGTGTTTAGATCCTGTTCTGATCAAATAAAATCATTTTATTATTGGTGCATATTTCTGGTGTAATTCAATTTTTGCAAGAAATAATCTTTTTTAAAAAGTGTAAATATTGCCTTGTTAACAGTATTGTGATATATCCTGATATATCATGATCCTATTGTAATTTGTATCATATTGCCAGATTCTTGCCAATGCACACCCCTGCCCACCAAAGGCTCCATGGTATGTGGTTAGATCTTTATCATTAAAAAGGCTGTCAAACTGAACGGGATTCAGGTCTCAGGCTCAGATGAAATCAACAGTTTGGACAAACATCTCCATAGTGGGATGCTCATAACTTGTAACACGGTGCCTCCTGGTGCACAGTACAGTGACACCTCAAAAAAATAAGTCCTCCGTTTGTGACCAGCAAATTCTCTCTGAAGTTGTTTTGATCATAAAAGTAAATACAATATTTTTCAGTTTCAGATGCTGGTTACTACATTTTTTGTCTTTCCATTGCAATTTGTAAGTTGTATAACAATACACAACTCTAAAAGATAAGCTGAGGCATAACATTGTTAAAATTACATGTTGTTCATGCTTGTTCAGGTTATTCAAATTATTTGTGAAAGGCCAGTTAGTAAATGTAATTGATTAAACTAAAACAAAGAAAACAAGTGATGCTAGGCACAACCCCACCCCCTCGCACACATTTTGCCTGATTTGCCCTATCTCTTATCATTGTGAAAACACATTTTTGGTGACTGTGAAAGTGATTATCTGTTCTGGACCACCTTGCACCTTTCCTGAAAATTTAATGGAAATGGGTCCAGTCATTTTTGCGTAAAGTTGGTGACAAAACTGAACCAAAAACAATACCCCTCTCCCCTATCGAGGGGCAGGGTAAAAATAGAAGTTGTCATTATTATTATTATTATTATTGTTGTTGTTGTTGTTGTTGTTGTGCTGAATGTGGCCCCTGAGCTGAAATGTTTTGACACCCCTGCACTAATATCCAAATCTCTACTGGCTCAATGAGCAATTTTGTTGAAGTGAAGGGTTGTGCTCCTCCTTCCCACTCACAGTGTATTAGAGACATCATGTCATGTGTGAATCTGAAGGAATGTGGAACAGAGAGAATCATTTCTAGGAAGTGTAATGCTCCATTCTGATTTCCTGAAACTGTCATCAGTAATGTCTGAGCAGCTCAGATCAGTTTACTTATTCCTTATATATTTTTCTGTTATGATATTTATTGCCCCGTTTTTTTTTTATGATTTCTTTAATTAATTTTTCTAATCAGTTTTGTGGTATACTGCAGACATTTATTCTGAATTATTGTTGGGAATTTCAGTTTGCCTCTTATTATTTCCTGTCAGCTGTGGATGTCTGAGTGAATGTTAATAATAAAGAAAAGAAGAAGAAGTTCCTTTAATAGAGTATCTTGTATGTTTCCTCTTTTGACAGAGCCATATACTGACCCTCCATTGGTCCAGGACTAATCTGGGAATGTGTGAATTTATCCCTTTCCACTATTAAACCCTTTATTTGATGGCTAATAACTAAATCCTCCTTCTCATGATCATTTCTGTCAACACGGATCCACATCTCCAGGTTTTACCTTAGTCTCCTGTCTTCTTCTATCTGTCTGCACACTGTTCAGGCCAAGGATCCAGGCTGCGTCAATTCAGCCCAGAAATAACCGCAACAGGACCAGAAACCAACTCTAACTTTGACAAAATAAAAGCTTCAATATGTGCACTCGGGTGATGATTTCTATACTAATACTTGACTTTAAAGACTGGAATATATATATTTAAGTCATTTTATTTCCTCCCCGTGTGTCCTGGTGTGAGTTGTATCCAGTGTGCAGACTCCTCCTGATCATATGTGATGTATGTGGAGAGTGCGGCTCTTATTGTGGAAAATGTGCACGGTGCTTCCTTTTGGTTCTGGTTGATTTAACCCTGCACGGAGGCAACCCATGATCGCAGACTCAACACGCATCCTCACACCACTGACCTGGGCTTAGCTGTGTCCTGCATGTGTGTGCATGTGTGTGCGGGTGTGAGAGGGAGTGTGAGTGATCCCCCAGAAACCAGCAGCAGGATGGAGGATCTCAAGGAGACCCTGGGAACTTTGGATTGACGCCCGGGGATAACGCGCGGTCGGCCTGAACATCATCGGGTTTCTCGTGGATTTATATATTTGGATGTTGTCTGTTTCCCCCTTTTCCCTTTTTCTAGGCAGTGGGAATTTACTCTTGGCTTACAACTATTATTTGTGGCGTGAAAAATGCCATTCGCCAAAAGGATTGTGGAGCCGCAGCTTCTGTGCAGGCACCAGATCCCCAACGATGAAGGTCTGCTTTTTGAGGACCTGTGTGCCATCAGTAACGTGGTTCTGTCCCGGACCTTGCGACAGCTGTCCGACCTGGCCCGGCACGCCTGCTCCTTATTTCAGGAGCTGGAAAACGACATCATTAGCACCAACCAGCGGGTCTGGGTCCTCCAGAACAAAATAGGCCAGATACAGCAGACTGCCAGTGCCCTAGACCCCAAAAAAGAAGCAGTGCGTAAGTAGACCACCACAAGTGAAGCCCTTTACATCCCCCCACCACCACCCCTTAATGCCCCCACCTAATGATTTACCTCCCATCAATGTGATTTTAACCATTCATATAATACATGTGGGGCGTTCATGCTTCGAAGGGCGCCCACCTCCAAATTATTTTTACCCTGCACGCACGCACGCACGGCGGAGACGCGGACGCGCTATCATCCCCCATTGAAATGTGTCACACGGTTGCATCTGCACATTGGACCAGCCAGTACCACTGTGTTGCTTATTTATTTATTTGTTTTAAAAAGCACAGGATGTTCATGTCTGATGGTTGATTCGGTGGTCCAGACTCGGATGCAGAGGGGTAGTGGGTCCGTGTGAGCGGAGTGGAGGGGCGTGTGTTGCCGCTGCATTGGCTCAGCATCGCAGTGTCGTTACTGCGGGTAGCGCACACCTGAAGCATGTTCGGCGCTCATGTCGGCCACTGCGAAAGGCCGCCTCGGTTATGCGTGCTGTGAATCCACGGGGTTCAAGGGCCAGGGTGTGTTCAAATAGGCTTTTTAACATGTGTGTGCAGTGCTTTTCACAGGCAACTCCTCGTGCGCCAAACCCACCCTTTCCACATGCAGCGGCACCAACACAGCATCAATAATGAATCCAGATGTCCATGTTGTAGGATAAATATGAGATGATCATGCTTAGATGTTCACTTATGGCTGTAGATGAAGAGCTGTCGGCTGTTAAAATTACAGCCAGTGGATGGATCACATGAAAAATAAGCCTGATTGGCATCAGTGGAAGACTATGCAATGACATGTAACAGCGCCTTCTGTGCAGCAGCTACATATTATTTATGTCCTCTGCAGTACCTTCAGTAAGGCTTTAGATTTTAGACGCACTTTACTGGTTTTAGACCAGTTATGTGCAGTGATATTCATCACTACTGAGGCATTCATGAACTGGGACAATCAAAGAGCATTTTGGGGCCTAAAGCTACTGTAACCATGAACTCCTCTTACTTCCCACCCACAATTACACACACACACACACATATACTTGCAGAGCATATGTGTCAGTGAGGCGGGCCATGTCTTTATTACATAAAGAAGCCCTTGCATCTTTTTGCTCATGTTAGCTGCGAATCTGGAAGAATGAGACTATGAGGAGCTAATGCATAAAGCTTCTGAAGACATATAATACATGTATATGTTTTTCAACAGTGATACTATTAGAGATAATAGAGGTTTGTCAGTTTCAAGTGCAGAAATATTGAGGTGAATTACGGGTGATTAGGACTCCTTGGTGTCTGCTTTTTTTAAATAGCAGACACCAACAACTGTATAACAACTGTTTACTTTGACACTGCCATGTACGACAAAGTTTTGCAGGCAGATTTATACTAGAATGTCAGTTTCTGTGTATGTTGTTGTTGTCAACTATGTTCCTCTGAATGAGTAATGTCTGACTGTGGAACTATTGAAAGTGTAATACACTCATGTTGGTGTGAAAATTATTTTATTCGTGGAATTTGTAGTGTTGTAATATATGGTGAAACCTTCATTTTAGGGCTGATGCGTGTGTATCAAGGTCAGTAAACTTAATTTTTAGAATGGTGCAAACAGGAACAAGTGTCAGGCTGTTTGTCTGGGTCTTGAACAGGGACTTGTCTGTAGTCCTGTGCTTCCACTTGGATGGCGACCAGAATTCTGCTATTTTTATTCAGTCTTCAAAAAGGGCTGTTACTATCTTCCCTCTTGCCCTCAAACAGCAAGAAGCACTAACCCAGAGGAACTGAATATCGCTGTGTTTACACACAAAGAGGGATTCAGTGTCGGTGACAACAGGGTTTCCTCACTTCATTGTAGAGTGTATCAGGATTCAAGGCAGTCAATATGCTGCGTCGTTGGACTGTTCCTTATCGTAGCGGTGGGCAGCGCTCAGATGGCATTCCTACTGTTTGTAGTTGTCACATTTAGGGAAAACAAAGTGTTGTGTTGGCATTTCTGAAAACTTGTTGAGGCAGTCTGTGGTCATGGCCATTTGTTAGAACTGTGGCAGTGAAAAGTGAGTATTTGCTGGCATATAACTTTAAGATCCATGAATATGTTTAGCTTGTTTATTCATGAGCTGCACAGGAAATTTGCTTGAGCAAAATTTACTCAAATTGAAGAAAAACTTACTATACGCAGGAAAACATTTGGTCCTTCTCTAAAAAGAATAAGAGCAGTGCTCTTCAAACTCAACTCAAAATAGAGTTAAATGTATTATTTTTGAGGAAAATACTTTTGACTCTGGAAAAAATACTCAGTTATTTTCCTGTGTGTATGCATGCCTCGGTGCGAGGCAGACATTGTGTAACAAAATACGTGTAAGGAAAATTTTACATTTCATTACATTGTATTTGGTGCAGTCTTGAAGATGAAGTGCATTTAATAATAGTGATGAGAGGGTTGGAAAATGGAAATTTATGTTCACTTTAACTTGGACATTTCTTTCAAATGTACATAGCAAAAACATCCCTGTACAGTATGTATGGGACAACACAGAAGGATTAATAGCATTATTTAGTGAATGAATACTGATAAATCAATATTATATCATTATATATTTTGCTTTAAATGTCTGAAATTCAGGAAACACTCACAGTGGGAATGAACACACAACCTGAAAGTAGATTTAATGTGAAAATACATTTTTATGAAATACATTGAGCCACTCTGGTGATCATGGTTTCTCAGTTTACCAGCAAATTTGACTGTGAATGTGAATTTGAGAGAGTATGGCCTGTGGCGGCGGGGGGCTGCTTTATCTCACTAGTCTGCATAGTAACAGCAGAAAGAGGGATGCCTGCTTTAACCTTTTCAGCTGAGTCAATCTCTCTCTCCCTCTCTTTGTCTGGTGTTTCATTTGGAATCACTATTTCCTGAGTTACGACATCAGTTTCAGACTGAATGCAAATATGAAGATGATTTGATAAACCTAACTTTAAAAAAATAAGGATATTTTAGTAAATGTGGGGTTTTCTTAGATGCACAAACACACCAGAAGAAATAGAGATATTTAACAATGTGCTATTCTTCCACTGCCAAGACCTAATGTGTTTAGTGTGTGCGGTTTATGGATCTGATTTCAACCACAGGATGTTGGTTGGGATATGCTCTGTCCAGACAAGTCTCACATCCAACCACATACACACCTCATACAACAAGTCATTGGATGGAACGTCCAAAACATAAAATTAGGAACTATTGTGTCTTTGTCATGAATGGTTTAATATCTCTCTGCCTCTGTCTTTGTTCCCGTTCATCTTTACATTTTTTTCTGTGTCCATCGTCCTCCTCTGTATCTATACCTCTTCCCTCACTGCCCTACTTTCCCCATCATCAGCAGCATGGAGAGACTTCTGCCTCTTGACAGCTTATTTAATGTTTAATGCACTTTGATTTCCACCCAGACACTCACAAGCAGGAGAGGAGAGGAGAGGAGAGGAGGAAATGAGGAGAGAGGAAGAAAGAAGGAAACAAGAGGAGAGGAGAGGAGAGGAAAGGAGGAAATGAGGAGAGAGAAAGAAAGAAGGAAACAAGAGGAGAGGAGAGGAGAGGAGGAAATGAGGAGAGAGGAAGAAAGAAGGAAACAAGAGGAGAGGAGAGGAGAGGAGAGGAAAGGAGGAAATGAGGAGAGAGGAAGAAAGAAGGAAACAAGAGGAGAGGAGGAGATGAGGAAAGAGGAAAGGAAAGGAAAGGAAAGGAGGAAATGAGGAGAGAGGATGAAAGAAGGAAACAAGAGGAGAGGAGAGGAGAGGAAAGGAGGAAATGGGGAGAGAGGACGAAAGAAGGAAACAAGAGGAGAGGAGGAGATGAGGAAAGAGGAAAGGAAAGGAGATAAAAGACAGGAAATAAAAGGACAGAATTAAGAAATGAGGAGAGAAGAAGAAAGGAGGAAAAAAGAGGAGGGCAGAAGAGGAGAGGAGGAGAACAGAGGAAACAAAAGGAGAGGAGAGTTTAATAACAGCAAAAGTTTCTTCCTGTATGAACTGTATAAACTAAAACTAAAAAACATAGTCAAATCAGAAATACTTCCATGTTCTATATATTATACTTTTACTGGAAACGTTTCATAACTGCTGGTTTTTCCTCAGCTGTCCATGAAATATCGGTTTGATTCTTGCTTTTTGTCATCTTTAAAAGTGACAATCACAGATGATGTGCAGCAAAGATGATGGCATCTACACACAATAACCCGTATTCAAATATTCCTACATTATTTTAGATAAAATTGTGTAGAAACAGAGAATTAAAAACTAAAGGAACTTATATCTTTTCTGTGTGGAGCTATTACAATAAAATGGACATATTTTTCTTTAGTTAATTCTACATGCGCACAAAAAATATGTAAAACAAAAGAAAAAACATACCGAGTTGAAATATAAGAGTCAATTGTATTTGATCCTTGGTCAGATGTGATTTTATGCATGAAAAAGATCATGGAAGGCAATATTCAAAATCAGATCACATCTATATTTAATATGTACATTGTAAAGGTTCAATATGTAATATTTAATCTCTGCTGTTGAGGTTTCAGATTCGAACCAACTCACTCTTCCTGACCTCACCTTAGAATGCATGTTAGACTTTGTTTTAAACCATTCTGGACTTTTTATTTGAATAAATAAATGGTGCATATTCAAACATAGGTGATGATGATGCTTAGAAACTGTTGTTCCTATAAAAACATACATAATGGTCTTTTTGTAGATGTAAACGCCTCATCAATTTTTGTTATTTTCAGGTTATTACACACTAATAATACCAAGTTCTGACTAATATACTCTATTTTTTTTTTATTCTAAATACTGAAGCCAAAAGTGTTGAATTAAGACACGCCCTGTGTTCTGTGTTCCATCTTCATTGTCCATTGTTGTGTGTCTGTTTTTAAGTCTATAGGTGGCAGAGTAGCCGAGATGCACATGAACTGCACATCTAAATCAAAGCATATGGTCAGCAAATGTCCACTTATGTTACCACAGAAACATGTGGCTATGACATGTGGTCAGGTCACCGGAGAGGGATGTGAAGGCATCGCGTGAGGGAAGTAAATGTACACTGCGACACACTTTGTTATATGAACAGGAGAATCACCCATATGCAGCTGACTTACAAACCGAGTTTATTTTACTCAGCTCTCTTATGTCATAGAGAGTAAAAATCATCACTGCACATTTTCTATTCTCATGGCCCAATTATCGCTCAACTTATTTTGGCTACTCTGATTCCTCATATACTAACACACTCACACGTACACACACATGAGATGCTTTCAGATCAGCTTTCCCATATCAGCAGGTAAACACACACGCACACACACACACACAACTGACAACCCGCTGAACTCTGCAAGCCTCTTCTTTCTGACTCTCATGTTATCATCTGAAATTCCGCTTTAAGTGCCCCCATTGCTGTTGCTGTTGCAGTTGTAGCGTGCAATTAAACATGCATGTAGAACTTCTTGGTTTGTACATCACAGCACTGGGCTGCCAGGAGAGCTGGCCGCTGTCTTTTTTTTCCTGTCGTCCTGCTGCTGCTAAAGCTGTATATTCATACCAAAAATAAATAAACCGTTTGTTCATCAGTGAGAGTATAAAGCAGAAACTTAATCATACTACTGTCAGGATTGTTTTGAGAAAATGGTTCATCACAGCTGTGTGTGGTCAAGTATATAGTTACAAAAACCAAAAGCAAGACAATCAGAACCATATGACAAACATTATAAGATAATGTTGAGATGAAGAGCTGTACATGTTTATGATTTTGACATGACAGACCAGACTGCAAACATTTATACCCAATCCACAATGTGTATCAGCTCAAGTAAAGTTTATAGAGAGTGTTTTTCCAAATGTGGACATTCTTCTAAACTGTTATTCTCAAAATACTTTGAGGTAATTGTGTATTCTGTAATATATTGCATATTCTCAAGGTTTTCTGCAGTCGTGTTTTTGTTCAGATATGATTCGTTATAGGAGCACATCTCACATAAACTGAAATGTTTACTTTCTTTGATACTTAACTACAGCTTCGGGAGGACTGTTTTGTGATTAAAATATCAGATGAATCAAATGACAGACAGAAAATTCCCATTTAGTGTTGCATGATGTAGTGATTTTTATAAGCAACAGACTCATGAAAATCACAAAACTCCTCCCCCTAGTTGTTTTCACGAGAAAAAAAGAGGTAAAAAAAAAACTGACAGCTGTAGTTGCCAGAAGAATACTGTACAAAACACATCAATCAGTAAACATATTTACAGATTAACATGTAGATTTAACATCTTAAACATGTAGATTTAACATTGAATGTAAACAATAAATGGACTGCATCTTACATAGACCTGTATGATGCCCACAGCCTTTTCTAAATCCACCACTAGGAATAATTTAGGGTTCAGTGTCTTCAGAGTTCTGCAAGAACACTTTGATATGTGAACAGTCAGAGCTAGGATTTGAACTGCCAACCCTTTAGTCATTGGACAACCTGCTCAACCAACTGAACAACATCCCCCCATTATTTTGCATATTTAAAATCAAAACTTTTAAATGTTTAGTTATTTGTTACTTTTTTATTATCTAAAAAAAAAAAAAACACAAAAAAAGCAAATTGGCTATTATTTCAACATTGT
>JAPTYR010000018.1:30683257-30693697 GCA_029814505.1 Siphamia roseigaster | reverse complement strand
ATTAATCAGTTCCATCAACAAAACTCAGTAAAAACTTTGTTAAAAAAAAAAAAAACAGTTGAACTTTTCTGAATCCATCCATTCAGAATGTGTCGGCGCTGACGGATCAGTGGTTAGATTTAACAAAGACTAAATAAAGTATGTAAAAATGAATGACTCTGGAATAAATGTAAAAATGGATGGCAGATGGAGGTGGGAAAGGCCCAGAAGAGCCTCAGTGTCATGTTTTTTTTTGTTTTTGAGTCCCACAAGTTCTGCCTTGTTGTTCATCAAATTAAAATTACTGTGAAATGTATTCTATTTTAACCCATAAAGTTCTAAACTGCCAACGGTGACCAAAACCATCCACTGATCTAAACTGTTTAATACCTGTAGACCCATTAATCTTATCAATACATGTAAATAATTAGTGTAAAATACAGTTTATCATCTTTTCATGGTCATCAGATATGATTTGGACGTTCAGAGGCTCCATAGTTACCGTGGAAATGCTGTCATCTTTTACAACAGTGATTCACCAGTAAAAACCATGGAGCAAAATTTCAAGAAACAACCAGATCTCTATTGAAAACACCAGTCAGCAGTTGTCCTGATAAATGAAGACTGCTATTTGCAAGAAAATATTGATGATTTCACCAAAGGTTTACTACTATCTGAAGAGAAAACCATTACTGGATCTAACAGGGACAGATGTAAGAGTAGAAAGCATGTTCCACTCCTCAAAAGAAGTTCCACTCATTGACCAGTCTTCAGAAAAAACACCTAACCAGTCCTTATCTTATCTGCAGATCTGAGACACATGAGACCAGTGTCAACATCTATCACCAGGAGGCTCGCATATACAGGGATGAGGGGCAGAATTTCCAGCAAGAAACCACTCCTGAAGTCTACAAATATTGTTGTTGGGTTTTTTGTTTGTTTTTTCTTCCTTTATTTAAAAAATATTTATTTTAAACTATTATTATGATTATTACTGTTACTATCTATTTTTATTTATTGATTGGCTCGGTGTGGTTAGGTGTGGATTTGTCGATGTTTTGTTTGCGCTTGTCTCATTGTTACCTTTATTGTGTATTCATTTTGTGCTGCCTTCAAGGATGTCCATTTGTCCGTATGTATTTATTCATTTTTTAATTTCTGGGTATGTCAGTTTAGGTGTGTATGAATGTATATGTGCATGTGAGGATATATATATATATATATATATATAAGTCTCATTTTACTAGAGGGGGTGGAGTGGGATTGTTTTGTTTGTTGCATATTTGAAATACATTTAATTAATTTAATAAAACAAAGTAGGTGAAAACACAGGAATTGGAAAGAAAAATGCTCAGGAGTTGAATGAGTCCAAATTCCACCCCTTTTCATTGTTTTTCGTGCATTAATCTACTGCATTCATTGTCTTCCATGAACCAACACATACAGGCTATTATTTAACATATTCTCCACACCCGTTGTAAGCAGAACTTGTGACTTGGAATATGACATAAATACATATTCAGTAAATCATCTAAAAATCTACTTTTGTTGCACAAGGAAAAGACGAATATTACTTTCTGTCCCAATTTCTGTGACTTTATATATTGTGTTTGGTCAAAATAAACTTTCATATTATTAAATTAAAAAGACTGTTGCATGTCAAAAACAGGAACAACCATGTAGATGTAAAAACACTAAAAGACTAGATGTTTCCAAACTTTTGACACTTCACAGTAGTAAAATACGAGCACTAACATGAGTAAAATACATCGTTAATAATAGTAAAACGCTTGACAAGGCTCATATTAAAATCACACTGACTTCATGTTTTATGTACATTTTGCTGACCGTTGTTTTAGTTGTAAAAGGTTTTGAAGACAGAATTCTCAGACTGGTTTCCTCACATCCTCTTACCGAGTCTATAATGTATGAGTCCTCTGTTGTAGAAAGGGATCTCAAACTGGCTGTCAACTTTTATGGCGGAGGAAAAATCCTCTACTGCTTCACGAAAATCCACCCGGAGGTATTTTATCTGTCCCCGGTTATTATAAGCAGTGGCCAAATCACTGGGTTGACATTCCCTGGAAGACATGACATCATTTAAAATGGGTTTATTATATGAAATAAGACGAGGTCAGCTTGGTTTTAAGCTAACACTTCAGGAAAACATTTACCAAAACATAAACCAGCGGCGCACAAAACACAATTAATACCTGGACTCTAAACAAGAAGAGATAAACTGACAGTAAAGCTCCTCTGCCATGTTAAAATTCTGTTTTTTAAATTCAGATTGTGCATCTTGAAGTATTTGTTCGTTATCATCGGCCATGATTTCCGGGTTCTGACAACTACGGATGTGACGTCAAAAGGTTTTAACCAATCTGACTCTCGTGCGCTTCAAGAAGGCGAGGCTTATCCGGTTCAACCTGATAATTAATTTTCAAGATAATATTTACAATAAAAAGTATATTACAAAGAAAGATTTACCTTTTCTCATTTTCTTTAAAGGGCCGATATCTTAAGCTTTTTCAATAAGGAAAATTATGGAAAGAAAAGGAAAAAATAATAACACCAATAATTAGTAGTAGTAGTACACTGTAACATCCAATTAGTTATCATTACTTAAAAAAAGCTTGCAAACCGGTTGCACTTAAAAAAATAAGTAACGAGAACCAGGGGTTTTAAGTTGTATTAACTTGCATTTCCTTTGTTGAGCACACTTATGAATGAGTTTCAGCAACTTGAACAATCAAGTTGAGTAGACTTGTTAAGTTACTTTAGGTGTACTCTTGACTTACTAAAGCTTACTCAAAATTACTATTTTGTTCTACTTAATCACTACATGTGAAATTTACTTTATGTGTAGTATATATAACACACTTATCTAAGTTGGATCAACTCAACACAATAATCTGACTTACTTGCTAAAACCATGCAAACCAATTGCACTGAAAAAAGTAAGTACATGTTACTTCAGCACCCTAAGTGGCTCAAATATCTATAGAGGAATGAAAAATAGGAACTAATTACCTAAATCAGAATTACATTACATAACAAATCAAGGTAATGACATAGCTGAAAGCTCAGTTATATCAAAACATTCTTTTTAATTTTTCATCCATTTATATCAACTTTTTTTTACCGGTTGCCTTTAATGACGTCCACAGTTTTGTAGGTCCAACCAAAGAATCAACATTGACTAGTGTACTTCTGTATTCCTGAATTGAAAAAAGGTTTAAAATAAAATAAATTAATAAATAAAAACTTGTAGCTATTCCCTTCTCTCATCTCCCCCTTCTTCTCCACCTTTCCTTCATAAAATATATTAAAACAAACGTTCAACAAGAACAAAAATCTGAGGGGGTATGGACTGGCAATGGATCTCACATATGTTCGAGTCTACATACATACAGCCCCTAACTTGCTAATGAACCCACAGGGCTGACAATCTGAGTGGAGGGTCTTCATATAGTGAACAGTAAAAACAACTGAATCCACTCATATGTTTACATTCGAACTCAACAAGCCTGTGTTCTCTGTCCTGGGCTCGATTGGTGCAACGAGTGAACTGAACTGAACTGAACTGAACTGCCTGACTAAATGTGCGTTTCTTCTTCTTCTTCTTCAAATGCGCAGACAGTTAGTGAGACTGTCTTGTCTACTCTACTCACTGTTGTGAGTGATCTTGACTCGAAATAAAGTAATGTTTTGGTTACGTATTTTTGCAAGTAGTCTTTACTCTGAATAGAGTAATATTCACTCTAAACACTAAGTAGTTGTATATTTCACCATGGAAGTGTGTTCTACTTAATAAATCTAGTCATTAAAGCAAATTGATGATAACCTAGTAAAGGTAACTTATCTATGCATGTCAGGACAGCTATTTCATTTTACAGTGTGGGTGACTGACATTTGACAGTTCTAGTTCAGTTATCTATCCATCAGTTCCATCCATGTGTCTACCTTTACTTCCCAACCTTCTCGCCTATTCTCTCTCTCTCTCTCTCTCTCTCTCTCAGATGGACATCCTTTTTTTGTTACAGATGACACCTTTTACATAACACTTATGATCCATTTATTAAATGAAAAATTATTTCTGCAGCGTTGATGTGCTCCAGTAACTAAAACTGTCGAGTTTGCTAAATGTTTTGTCTCAGGTGGAGGGACAGGTAACCCCGGTCAACCTGCCTTCCTCCAGGGGCCCGAGCACCCCAGGGTCACCCGCCACTGGCATCATGGTAAACATCTGTAATATTGATTTATTATCAGTGTGTGGTCACCCTCACGTTGTTATGGTGTCGATGATGTTGTTGTTTTGTGTGCGTGTGTGTGTGTGTGTGTGTGCGTGCGTGCGTGTGTTTCCTCTCCAGGCCCGGTTGAATGACCAGGTGGTGGGTTACAGAGACTTGGCAGCCCTGCCCAGAGATAAAGCCATCCTGCAGGTGGAGAGACCCGACCTGATGACCTACCAACCACACCTTAGCTTCTCCCCACTCGATCCACCGCGCAGAGAGGTACACGTATAAAAATACTTACTACATACTGTTAGTAAGGAATTACTAAAGGGTAAGTGTTTTTTATGGTCTTTCTGTTTCTTACAGCGATCTCTGTCTCCTCCTTCCACATCTCCAACACGATGTCCTGAGGTAAAACATATACATTTATTAAAACAAATAAATGTACACTTAATTTACACCATTCTATACACTGTGAAGTAGCATCTTAAACTGAGTCATTCCAAAGTCATAAACATGTTCATCCAGCAACATAGAGTGAAGGTGAAAAGGCAGATTTATTTATTTATTTTCAGATTAATGCACATGATTCTTGGCATGTTTTGATATTTATTCATATCAAACTTGCATTTATTCAGTCTTTCTATTCAAAACAGGTGAGAAGATCAATATCAGTGTCCGATTGGTGTTTTAAGAGAATGCTATGTTAACCTCACAAATGCTAGAAAAAATTGCAGCATTTCACATAATCCAATAAATGTAATAACTTCCCCACAAATGTACTAATAGTAGGCTACCACAAATGTATTACCTCATTTTCCACAAATGGAATCATTATTTCTTTTGTGTGGATTTATTACATTTATGGGATGGTAAAAATCTTCAGTTTCCAAAATTGCAATAAGTTTCCACAAATGTAATAAATTAGATATTTAAGTAATGCATGCATGAATATTCTTTAATCTTTCTTTTTCTTCCCATTTATTCTTGTCCTTTAAACACTTGCCTTTTTAGAATGATCTGGTGTTTCTGTTACACTACATGGCACTAATTCCAGATTGATAGGTGTTTAATTACAAATATAAGTGGAGGAACATAACAGAATGTTGTAAAGGTCTTATTATAAAAGCTTCAGTATGAACTGGATGTTATGTATTGTTATTATTATTACCAGGGAAATTGAAGCTCTGGTGCCTTCAGTTTGGGTTGCTACCCAGACTGCAATGGCCGTTGACCATGTACGAGGTCTCCATATCCCATGCCAATCGGTTGGAAAGACTTGTTAACTCCCATGTGAGGAAGTGGCTTGGACTTCCGAAGTGCTTAAGCAGCGTTGGACTCTACAGCGACGGAGCCCTGTCACTGCCAATCTCTAGCGTGGTTGAGGAGTTCAAGTGTGCTAAGGTTAGATTGGAGATGTCCCTTAGAGACTCCCGGGACCCTGTGGTGAGGGGGGCTCCTCCCACCCTGGCAACTGGGAAGAAGTGGACCCCAGCCACAGCTGTGCTACAGGCCCAATCTGCTCTCCTCCATCGTGACATAGTGGGCCATGTCCAGCAGGGCAGAGGGGGGTTTGGCCTCGGAGCTGTAACTCCTCTCTGGCGAACCGCATCCACAGCCGAGCAACGAACCATGGTTGTGGAGGAGGTGCGCCGGCAGGAGGAAGCAACAAGACGATCCCAAGCCGTGGCACAAGTCAAGCAGGGCAGCTGGATGAGGTGGGAGGGGGTCGAGAAAAGAAAGCTCACATGGAGTGAACTCTGGGGCATGGAGTCCAACAGGTTGAGCTTCATCGTTCGTGCGACGTATGACGTGTTACCATCTCCGACCAACCTGCAACTATGGTTTGGAAAGGACCCAGCGTGCCCCCTGTGTACGAACCGGGCAACTCTGAAGCACATCATGGTGGGCTGTAAGGTCAGCCTCACTCAGGGCAGGTATACTTGGAGACACAACCAAGTCCTAAGATGCCTTGCTGAAAAGCTTGAGGGAAAGAGGTTGGCCGTCAATGCCCTTCCTACCACCAGCCATGATGTGCGCCGACACCCACCACTGTTTCTTCGGGAAGGGGAAAAGCAGAGAGCAACACCCTCACATCCTGACTGGGGCCCACTGAAAGCAGCCAGGGACTGGCAGATGCAGGTGGACCTAGATCGGAGGCTTACTTTCCCCCAAGAAATTGTGACAACCACCCTACGTCCAGACCTCGTCCTATGGTCCAATGCCTGCAAACTCGTCTACATCATCGAGCTGACAGTCCCTTGGGAGGATGCCGTCGAAGAAGCCAATGAGCGTAAGAGGCTACGGTACTCCGACCTAGCGGCTGAGGCAGAGGAAAGGGGCTGGAAGGCTAGGGTGCGCCCAGTGGAGGTGGGATGTCGGGGGTTTGTTGCCAGCTCGACGGCAAAGCTCCTTAGGGAGGTGGGAGTCAGGGGACAGGAGTACAGGAAGACCATCAAAGAGCTGGCCAACATCGCCGAGACGACGAGCCATTCTTGTTCTCTGCTTCTAACAGACACACACTCCTTTTAAATAGTGTCATGGATGTTTTCTAACATTCTGGGCATAATGTGAATGAAATCAAAGAAGTTACTGAATTGGTGTTGAAGCAAAGTATATTTTTAACATATAAGATATATAGACAACAGAGCATAGTTCCAGAGTCTACTCTCTGCTATCTGCCAAGTACAGAAGTGCTATGTTTTTAAGCATTTGACAAAATACTGCACCAATAACATGAAAGGTCAGTTGTTACCTCAGTGGGTGGCTTTACTTTTCACTTAAGCATTTATAAACCTTTTTTTTTTTTTACAGTAAGGATATATTAATCGCCACAAGTGGTATGTTAAAATGAGAACCTTAACATTTGTATCAAGTCCTATCTGGTAATTTATGGATGGTATCATTACATCATTAACATGGCACTAAATGTTGTTTTTTTTAAGCTGTAAACAGAATCATGCAGTATAACCCAAATGTGATGCTGATGATAAGGTACATGAAAAATTAGTCAAGTTGGATGAAAATGGGACTTCTTGACACTTCCTGTTTGGATATGTTCTTTAACCTTTTGTCCTTGATGATGACATGGAGTCTGACTTTTGTATTAATGTGGGATGCAGATACCTCTATGTGATGAAATTTGGATAAAAAAAAAAGTCTGTTTTACTGCTTCTAATCCAAAAGTCCACCTGCCCTTCAGCCAGATTCTACCAAAGCACACTCATTTTGTGATAGGTCAAACCGAAGCCATTATAGCACTTGATTCTGACCAAATGGACTCACATGGGGTAGTGATTTTGCCTCAGAAATGACTGCCTGTATCGGTTAATGTGTTTTTCCGTATGAAATCACCACAGTGACACAATAACACATGCTGTGGAATTGTTCTTTTTGTTGGAAGATTCAGGTGGATTTAAAAGGCTTCATGGCTTCAGTTCCCTGTGGGAAAGAGCTGTATGACACCAGAGAAAGTGGTGAAAATATTCCAAATATAGCTCTTAAAGGAATATTGATTTTCACTTTTCCCAGGTGGCAAAACCACTACAAAAAGCTCAGAACAACCTTTTTTCTGCATTAAGTCTCTTGTCAGTCTCCGTCATGCAGATGTCCCTGAACACACCACACACCTGGACATTCAGACAGTGATCAGGACACTTGCAACCTCATTCTGACTCATGTGTCAGGTGGAGGCACATGACAGAGTTAAAGTTGTCATCGTATACTTATATGTTCCTAAGCCGGGAATTTTCTGTTCATGATGGTGATGAAGAACTTTATATATAACATAAGAAGGAGCAGGGGCGGCACAGTGGTGCAGTGGTTAGCACTCGTGCCTCACTGCTGGAAGGTTGTGGGTTCAGTCCCAGCACCAGTCAGTGGTGTTGGAATTGAACTCACACCTTTCTGTGTGCAGTTTATATGTTGTCTGCATGGGTTCTCTCCGGGTACTCCGGCTTCCTCCCACCATCCAAACACATGTACTGATAGGTTAATTGATTAATCTAAATTGTCCATAGGTGTGAATGTGAGAGTATTGTTTGTCTATATGTTCAGGATGAACTGTTGAGTTGTCCAGGGTGTACCCCGCCTTCACCCTATGTGGCTGGGATCGGCTCCATGTGACCCCCGTGAGGATCACATGGAGGATAAAGCGGGTTCAGATAATGAGATGAGATGACAAGATGTTAAGATGAAAATAAAATATAAAAATAAATAAGAAAAGAGATAAAATGAAATAGGAAACGGTGCGGAAATATATATAGGGATAAAGAAGCAGAAATATAAATGTGGAGAAAATAAATAAATAAACAAACAAATGGTATGGAAATAAATGTATCAAACCATTTATATATTTGTGTATATATAGCTTTATTTGTTTTTCTATATGGCAGGGCCAGTCCTCCATATTCTCCAGGTAGATTTAGAAGTGAGTATACCCAATATAGAATGAAAAAGAAGTTGGTAAATTCTATATACTCTGGACTACACCACTGTTTATAATCCAGTAATAAACTTAAAAATGGTAACAATTCAATTAATCAAGTACTCACAAACCAACTTCTATTATAACTATTAATTACCAGTTGATAACAGTGTATACACTTATTGGTATTCAGCTACTTCCTGGTATTACAGTGAGCTAGTGTTTTATATTGAAAACAGGAAAATTATGTGTTGATTTTGTCTATTTATGTTTTATATGGGTTTCCTCCACGTTTCTCCTTAAAAAAAACCCAGCTGTGTACATACCATTAACTGTAAAATAATGGACGTCAAATCCGTCACCCACTCATTTCTACTACCCGTTTTTGAATCCTAAAATATCTCTCACTGGGCGCGGCCATCTTCACGGCGGTAGGCTCCGCCCAGGCTCCTCCCAGCCAATCACAAATGCATTTGACATAGCAGCTGGCTGAAACGTGACACACAGCCCTGCCAGAGCGAGCTGTCAATCAAAGTGACCACGCCCCCTTAATATAAATTAAACCAGTAAGTTAGGAAAAAAAAAAAAATCACTCCTGTACAATTTTCATGGAGGGAAATATTCAACATTGAGATTAAAAAAGTTTTTGGAGCCAGGCTGTAAACATGTTTTTTTCAGCTCTGAAATTGGCTGTTTTTGAATGGGTGTTAATGGGAGTTTGCTCCCTTTTGGAGACAGCCTCAAGTGGCCACTGGAGGAACTGCAGGTGTTTGCACTTGATATGCTGCTTGATATATACACAGGGAAAATTACTATTAGAATAATTTTTTTCAAAAAGAATACATTTTGGTTTATATTGATTAAATTTAGCTTTATGTTGAGGTTGGAGGATTTTGCCCAAAGAAAATGTTTTAGAGAAGGACCAAATTTTATCTACGTAGAATAACATTTTCTTAAATTTCAGGACATTTTACTCAGGCAAATCTCCTGTGCAAACAAACAAATAAAAAAGTTTGATGTTTTTTGTGGTGGAATTTTTACTTTACAAATTATTGGCATGACTACAGAGCCATATATTCTACCATGTTGGAAAAAATAAAATAAAAATAAAAAAAAGTTTCTCTTTTAAGTGATATATAAACTATTTCATTTTATTTTAAATTATTTGCTATTCATTAATTTTTGATGTATTTTCCAACAGGGCAGCAACACACTTCTGCAATAATGTCAGTAATTAATGTAAAAATTTCACCATAAGTTACATCATTATAATGTGAAAATTACCCATTTATTCACCTTTTTTCCATTCTGAAAAAACAATACAAAATAAAACAACAAAAACAACCCAGATGCTGTCTGATGATGATAAAAGAACTTCAGGAGGCTCATGCAGAGTGAACTTTCGATCGATGACATGCATGACAGTGTCGAGTAAAGAACATGTTTCTGTCTCTGAACTGGTACCTGTATGTGGTTGAGCCTTGGCATCAGAACCACAGAGCAATGTCAGTATATTTCAGTAAAAAAACAGACGTGGATGGGAGGTTAAAATCACCAGAGGTCCTTGAGCTATACTGGTCCAGTATCAATAAGGTATATGATAGAAAACTGTACCAGTCAAGTTTTGGCAGTTTAATGCAGGTTACATACACCCTCTGGAAACCTACACACATGTTAACAGCACAGAATTAGTGGTAGAGTCATTATTATTATTGTTAGTGTCCATGAAAATGCACACTATTGTTCTTCTGTTCTTCTTCTTCTTATTCTTCAGCAGACTTAATAGGGCCTCAACCGCTT
>JAPTYR010000018.1:30406432-30420238 GCA_029814505.1 Siphamia roseigaster | reverse complement strand
GAAAGGGTTCATAAGTTAAAAGCAGCTCAGATAAATAATTAGGGCTAAAACCATTAAGACTTTTAAAAACCAATAAGATAAAATTAACCCTGAAGCTCACAGGGAACCAGTGCAGAGATCTGTGCACCGGTGTTATATTCTCTCTCTTTCTGGTCCTCATCAGCAGCTGGGCTGCAGAGTTTTGGAGCCGCTGCTGTGGTGCAATGGTCTTTTTGGGAAGACCAGAAAGGAGAGCATTGCAATAATCAATGCGACTGGTTTCAAATGCATGTATCAGAGTCTCTGCACTGGCTTGAAAGAGAAAGGTTCACACTCTGGCAATATTTTTCAAATGCTAAAAATCTGTTTTAGTAACGGCCCTTATGTGTGGCTCAAAGCGAAGCTCACAGTCAAATAAAACACCCAGGTTTTTAACCAGGTCAGAAACAACTACTGAATATGTTTGGAGCTCAGCTTTTAGCCTCACTCTCTGAGCCTCAGGACCAATGATTAAAACCCCAGTTTTGCCCTGGTTGAGCTGGAGGAAGTTTGCTGCCATCCAGGAATTAATATCTAAAATGCATTTAAAAAGTATGTCAATTGGGCAAAGGTCATCAGGAGACACAGCAATATAAAGCTGGGTGTCATCAGCATAACTATGAACGTTAAAGGCGTGTCTCCTGATGACCTGTCCTCGAGGCAACATATAGAGATTGGAAAGGGTTAGACCTAAAATGAACCCTTGGGGAACTCCACAGGACACTTGTGTGATGAGTGTTCGCCAATACTAACATAAAATTCCCTGTTGGTTAAAAATGATTCAAACCAGTTAAAAACAGACCCAGATGGACCAACCATGTGATGCAGTCTGTGTAAAAGAATGCGGTGGTCTCCAGTGTCAAACACTGCCGTAAGATCCAATAGGACCAAGACAGAAAGCTTCATATTGTCCATATTGGATCTAATATTTAAAATTCTCACCAGCGCTGTCTCTGTGCTGTGGTGAGCTCTAAAACCAGACTGCAGACTTATAACATTCTAAAATGTTATTAGAAATAATAGTCATTGATTTGGTTAAAAACATTTTTTTCTTAAATTTTAAAACGGCAGGTTGGACACGGGTCTGTAGTTACTGGCCAGGGAGGGGGACATTAAAATATTGTTCATGCTCGAAGATGCATTGAGATCCAATGAAGACGACATGGGGAGATGGTCTGGGCCACATGTATCCAATGCATTAGTATTCTTTAACCCTTTGTAGGACACTCAGAAATATTCGTAATTCGAAACTTCAACCTTAGTATCCTACTGAAGGACATAACAATAGAAGGCAGTATCTAAACCATACAGGATACTGGCCCTCAAGGACCAGGATTACCCACTCCTGACCTAAAGCATGCAGGATAGCAGCTCTCTATCAGGGGTCACCAATCCTGGTCCTTGAGGGGCACTATCCTGCATGTTTTAGATATATCATTCTTCTAACACACCTGATTCAAGTGATAAACCTGTCAACCAGCTCTGCAGAAGCCTGAGTATGACCACCAGGTGTGCTGAAAGAAGGAAACATCTGAAACATGCAGGACAGCGGCCCTTGAGGACCAGGATTGGTGACCCCTGCTCTAGGGCCATGGTAGCAGACCCCTGGTTAAGTGAATGTCCTGCAGGAGAACCAACAAGAACAAAGAAAGTCAGAGTGGTCATATTGACATTTAAAATGTAAAGGCTGATTTGCAATGAATGTAAAGAAAACGCAATGCCTTAAAACCTGTAGAAACATCGCACATTTTGCAGCTTGCAAATGATGTTAATGCCAGATCTGAACAGCCTGAACAGTCAAACATAGGTGGCAAAAGAAAACACTATTAATGTTGAAACTATTTGTAGTGCTTCTCAGCTCTAAGTGACACTTGTTCATATTTTCTAGTTTTATTTATTGTGTTTGTGTTTATGTTTTCAGCATCATCATGCAGCAGAACTCTGCAGGTTCTGTGATGGTTTCTTCCTGCAGAATATGGACCAACTCCTGGACCAGGATGACTTCCACCGTCTGCTGCTGGGGCCCGTTGATCAGGATGTGCTCTGCCCAGGGAACAACGCTCACACTGGTCCAGCACAAGAGCATGAGGGCCAGAACCGACCTGAGCTGCTGCGGGACCTGGAGGCTGCATTGATCTACAGACTTTGTGCTGTCAACACATCCTGTTGCAGTTAAAATCCCTGTGGCGCTGGTACAGATGTTCACACAGCTGGATATGTCTGGAGCCATAAACTTTGTCTATTTGTTCTTTTTATGGACAACATACTGCAGTAGGTGTTTTAAAAATCACCACCTTATTATACAACATATTTATCTTGACAAAAGTACACAGCTCTATCTTTAAAGTAAAATCAATTCCTTTCATTAAAAAATAATTTAATGTACCAATCATATTTACCACTTATTCTGATGTAACGTTTCCACTTTTGTTCTGTTTAGGCTCAATGTTTTGTTACTTTTTTCATGAATTTTATATCCAATTGTTTTTTTTTAAGTTAATAACATTCTTTGAAAGACGTTTGACTTGTGTCAAGATTTCCTCAGACAGATATGATTTGAGTATTTAAAAGAAAATAGTTGGAAGTATGGCAATTCTGCATACGTTTACAGGAATGAGAGATTTACTTGGCTTTGTACCTTTATATATTTAAATTTGATAATCTACCAAAGTTATTGTTGTAATTAATTGTGCAATCACGATACTTCCAACAAATATCGTCTCTTTTGACTTCCATTCACTCGAGATTTACAATCCTTTACTAATCTTATATTTAAAAGAAAAAAGCAAGTGCATCTTTGAACATGTAAAATATACACATATTTTTGGTAAATAAACATTTTAATGATCAAGCTGTTGGTGGAAAGTCTGCGTCACACACATCATCAAATACATCTGCACACATCTCCAAAGTCAACAGATTTATTTCCTTTAGCACTGAAGTTGTTCACAGTAACATCACAAGGGTATACATTGCCAGTGGTTATCCTGCTCAGTGGTAGCGCTTCATATTCCAAGTCCTTTCTGTGTGCTCTGGATTCCCACAGTAGAAAAAGAGGAAAGCGAACAATGGAAGGTATTGCTTTTAGTTTTCTCTCTTATCACCCAGCACCCACCCAGCTGGTCTGAGCGAGCGACCCAATCGCCAGCGAGGTCCCTCTTTGAGAGAACAAAGGAGGATGCATTTGCACGGTTACTGCATGTGCACAGTAATCTAAAAGGGTGAGAAGACAGCAAAAAAGGAAATAAAAAAAAAAAAATCAAATAAAATAAATTATAACAAATGCACATAAAGAACAGAAATGCAGAAATAAGTGTGAAGAGAGAAAGGGAACAAGATAACAATTCCAACGACGACATGCAAAGAAAAGACAAATGCTGAACATGCAAACAACCGTACGAGTTCAAAGCTAAGAGTAGGAATCCCCTCGGTTTGAAATAAGCTTGTCAGTAAACTCGGCTTATTTACAGGATGAGTGTTTGGTGAGTTCTGAGTCTTCATACACACAGGGGAGAAAGAGCAGACAGTTATCAACAGAGGGTTTGTTCCTCTCAAAGAGGCTAGTCTACATTCTTAAATTACGGTAAATCATTTTCCAAAGGTATATTACACAAAGTCTCTGAACAAAAAGCCAGGAAAAGGAGTCCACAAACATCTGGAGATTTTTCACTGTTCAATAACTTAAACATGACAAAAATATCCTTAAATAATTTGACAGAAGAAACATTCTCAACATCTTTCATATAAATAACAAAGAATAAATTAATAACAAAAAGACAAAAGTACAAAAATATACACAGCAGTTCGATATTGTCTGAATCCTGCAGATAATTCAAAGGAACCCAAATGACAAAATAAAATAAAATACAAAATTTATAGACATGGTAAGTACTGAACCAAATTTACAAAAAGTGCAAAAGAAAATGAGACAGACTTAAATAGAAACAAAACAAGTCCTCTAAACAAAAAGTCACAACTACACTTTTTTTTGTACATAAGAAATGCTATTTAGTCTGTACAACAGAATAGATCATTCATTTATTTATCACCTCCTCCAGTCTACTTTATCACACTTTAGTGGATGTGGATGAACCCACATAATGAACAGACGCCACAGAGCGCACTCTAAAAATCCTGACAGTAAAATAAATACAATCCAGCCAGCGTCCGACTGTCCATCTCCTCTTATTCTCTCTGTAAGTGTGTGCAAGTCAGTACATCCCGCAGAAAAGTCATATCTGTATCTTTATACAAGTGGAGAAAAACTGCCCCACAAAGACAAACAGCAGGAACTACATGAGCTAATTCTTCATGAAGCTAGTTAGCTTTAGCATTAATAGAACCTAGCTGCCTTTGTCCAAGCATGACTACTTTTGACTTTTGCTTAATTTAGTTGTATAATATTAAAACCAAATGATCACATTTCAGTTACGCTACAGATAAAATTAATCTACTGCTTTTACTTTAGGTAAATCTAACTGAGGCTCACACGCGAGTTAGCAACTTAAAGCTAGCTTAAGCGAGTTAGCATATTAGCAGGATTTCTGCTAAGATTACCACTTTCATTTGGAACATAAACAGAACATGTCAGTTACGGTACATATGTATTTAATGTTGAGATATTTAATGTTTCCGAGTGTATCTATGCATCCGGTTCAATATGCATGGTTTCCAGTTTTTGATAATACTGAATAACATAATCTCAAACTAAAGTATGTTGTGTTCCTGTTAACATGTCATATGATGCAAATCTGACTGCTATGTCGGTCTCACTGTTTAACTTCACTTCTTACTGAAATGTGACATACCATTTGTGGAAACAATTTCTTTGATATTTACTTTCAGTATTTACCTGTGTATATTTTTTGGTTTTGTTTCTAATGAGCTGCTGATCTGAGGATTCCAATATTTTTTTTTATTTATTATTTTTTTTAAATTCCTGACTGTGACAAACTAGCACAGTCCTCTCCCAAAAGACATCTGTTTAATTTAATATTTAACACTGGAAACCTTATATATAACCTTATAGATCAGAAACAAACACAATTTTAATAGTTTGTTTTGCAGTATTCACGTTAATAAAATACAAGTATTGTTAACAGTGAAGATTTATTTTTTCAACTGACAATGAATATAGTCATTAAAAGATTTTGCTTTGTTGGACCAATAATCTATAACCTTTACTCTCACCATCTCTAGCAGTAAGCTTTTGCATGTCAGAAGGAGAAACACAGAATGTAGGATTCAACCAGGAATCACTTATCAACATATATAGTCACTAATCCGTCCAATCGTTGCTTCGTTTCTCTCAGGTTCGCACATCAAAACCAAACTAGTTCCTGCTTTTTGGCTTTGTAGGACAGATCAGAAGAGAAAAGAAAGAGGAGATGAGTGTAGATCGACAAACATCACTGTCTTAAGGCCTTTTTTTTTGTCTTTTTACATCTCCTCTGAGGTGTCTCTGGGTTTGGACTGGAGGGGGCGAAGTGAACCGAAGACGTGGAGGTGAAGTGAAGCGGGGTAAGTGAGGGGAAATGGATGTCTTCTGTCTTTTTCCTCAGCTGTGGAAACAGTTGGTGAGCGGTGTCGGTGAGCCGCCATGGTTGGGTGTTAATAGTTATTATGGATGATCCCTGGTGGCAGAGACAAGTGAAGCCATCACACATGTGAAGAGGACAGAAACCCCGGACACAGAGAGGGACATTAGGTGGTGACAACAAAGCTACATCTGCTACTTATTGTAAAATACTGATCAATCTTTAACTGAAATAGCCATTCCCAGTATACAGTACAAAAGTTCATAGGCAAAAAGTAGATTTTTATTTTCTTCTTTTCATAGAGCAACACTCTTAACTAAAGGGCAAAGGTAGCAGCTTTCCTCTGTGGTCGTATGTAATGACCTGCTCACTGCTTATCGTCTAGTCATGCACAGCTACCGCTCCTTAAGGTTGTTCCTGTGTCCTGCTGCTGGAGGCCGTCTTTGTTTTGTCTTTGCCGGGGGGACATTTAGAGTCATTGGGCGGGGGCTGGTTGGGCTTGCTGCTGGGGGCATGCTTGGCGGGGGCGCTAGGCGTGGCAGGGGCGCCAGGGGAGTGGGACGCTTGGATGTTCTTGTCGTCTGAAAAAAGCTGTTTAATTACGTCAAAGAAGTTACTCAACGGGCTGCCTACACAGACGGGAAGAAAAGAAAAAAACAGAGAGAGAGAGAGAGAGAGAACAAACAACAGATGAGCAATGGGGTTAACATGAGGAGAAGAGGAGATGATGGAGGGATGAGAGGAGGATGGAAGCTAGGGGAAAAGGAGACTCTGGAGGTGGAGAAAAGAAGGCAGGTAACAGAAAGCCAAAACTGAAGAGTTGAGATTTGATAGCATTTACCACTTTAATACAGACCTACTCTAATGACATTTATTAGACTAGTTAGATCAACTTAAATACATGTCTGATCCCAAGTAAAATGATTCCAACTGTTAATTAGGTTTCTAAGTATTGTAGTTTATTCACATTTATGATGTTTTAACCACTGATTCAATTTTTTTTCCCATTTTTGCTGCAAGATTTTGCACCTTTTCAAACTACTCCAGCATTTTCTTTTTAAATAAAATGCACACATCTCCCCTCTAAATGACTCAGTGATTTTCTCTGAGAAGCTGCAAAAGTCAATGTTGCCAATTTAACCACTTTATTGCTATATTTAGTGATTTTTTAGACCCCTCTAGCGTATTTTTTTTTTAATCAGAAAAGTGACTAGTAGTAGACCTAGCAAATTTTCTAGTGTGATTGAAGACTTTTGGAGAGTGACACGAAACCATGTTCTTTACCTGAAATAAATTACTGTACTGAACATAAATCACTGAAATTTATATTGACATTTTTTCTTTTTTTGGGTCCATTTAGATTATTGATGTATACAGAAAATTCAAACTTTGTAGTTCAAAATCTTCATGTTTTACTGTGACATGTAGGCTTCTGTGTGGACCGTAAGGTGAAAAACTCAACCAAACGTAAGAAAATTAAGCAAAAAACTAAACAATCAAGTAAACACCATCTGTTTTGGCTACTTTAGCCTGGATAAAAGTGAAGGGTTGGAACGCTGACCTAAAAAAACCCCAAAACAAAACCAAGAAGTGACATACTGTGGATCATTTATAGTTTTTTTAATTGTTTCTCTCATAATCTTTTCTATGGTACGGTAGAAATCTGCCAATGGAACAAGTGAACATTTTCTTGGTAAGATTTCTTAAAATAAAAATTTCAAGATCTATTGTCTAAAAATAACTTCTCACTGAAAAGTTACTCTTCAGGTAATTGTCTTATTTTAAGTGTGATGAAATATTTTGACTTGAAATGATAAAAATACACATACATTATTATTATTATTATTAGTATTATTATTACGACTACATTCTTGACAGTTTCTTCATGCCATGCCCTGAATGCATTTAAAAAAACATTATCTCATTGAAACATACAAACCTTGATGGAACAGAGCATGTGCAGAAGGGAGCATGTGGGTTTCGAAAATGGAACAACAATTCTTGGCAGAGATCGGATTTATGAGAAATTATTAATGCAATATACCATAAATGCATGGGGTGTCCAAAAACTTTTTTCCACTACTGCATATGCAGGTGGCTTGAGTCAGATTTGTAAAAAATCTAATTTGTGCAGTTCAAACTGTCTGTAAGATCAAATACTGGTCACATACGGGCAAAAAAAGCCCCTCTCTCACAGTGTGAGAGTTTTTTTTTTGTGTGTTTTTTTCCGAGTGTCACATTGTGGACACAGGAAGTGGTAAGTAACTACTTTGCACAATATCCTAATTATTACCCCGTCCCCCAAAAGGGAGGTGAGGATATTGTTTTTAAGTTTGGGTTTTTTTCTTTATCTGTCTACTTGTTTGACTGTCAGCAACTTTATGCAAAAACTACAGCACCAATTTCCATGAATTTTTCCAGAAAGGTACGAGGTGGTCCACATAAGATCCCATTAAGTTTTTGTGAATGTAGGTCAACAGTCAAGGTCACCAGAAATGTTTTGCGCAGTGATAAGACATTGGGCAAATCAAACAAAACATTTGCGAAGGGTGGGGTTTGTTGTGCATTGCACCACTAGTTTAATGTTGTAGTTTTAGTGTTTTTTATTTGACTATTCCTTGTGTTTGACTAAAATAATAAAAAAATAGGGGGAAATGTGTGGATATTTTGAGACCTGATTCAGACTAACATGCTATCAAAACCCAACCAACAGAGCATCCAAAAACTTTCCTCAGAGGATCTTTGAATTAGACCAGTGTTCAGAGTCTCTGTTTCCTCTGCCATGGGTGGAGAGCTAACTGGGGCACTGAGAGACCTTGTTTTTTCCCCACAAAGAAACAGGGTGAAAATCTTTTATTCATCTCCCACCCACCACCCACATAAGACTTAATTTTTAATGCAGAATACTGCTGTTGATTATTCTGCATTTCAGTTGCAGATTTTTTCTTGTCTGTTAAAGCTCCTGTTAACTCTCCTTCACATCAGCACACAAATACATCCATTAAGACACAACTTTGTTTAGTCAGTGCTCGGAAGAGTCATGAGTGGATTAAAAACATGCAACAGTACAACACAGTACACACATTAATGCATTTATCATCCCAAAGGTTAGTCGTCACATTGTTTATCCTTCTGTATTAAACCGGGTCCCTGTGTGTTAATAAGTGAGCACTTCAGAGTGAACTTACCAGTGTTACACATAAGCATATTTGTCTCCAGTGATTTTAAATATGGAAAGTTTAAGGGTTGGGGAAGGGGCATTTCAGTATCAAGCATCACCATGCAGTGGGTTACTGGGGTCAGTAAAGAGCCACAAACACATTCACTCAGTAAGGTATGTCCATTTTATCAAGTCCCTGAACTGAATTTTACAAATGGATGTGGAACATAATGTGGAAATCACACATATAGATCTCAAAATGAATCATTATTACATAATTATTGGTGTAGACAGTATTATTAAGTCGTTGAGACATTTTAACCAATAAATGTGAAAATACTAAATAAAAGTGAATAAAAGAGCATGGGTAGCAACTTTACTTTCCATTACAATACATGTTTTTCTTGTTTTATTTTAACTATAGACGATGTTAAATGTGGACATAAACACTATGAGGGTCTACCTTTATGTCACTTTCTTTTGGGATTCAGGTTGTTATATCTTTTTTTTTTTTTTCGATAAAGTATGATTCAAAATGAGACACTAGTTCAGTAAAATAGATCTGTGGAACTAAAATTAGCATGGACTAACTGAAAACACTGACTGCAGCCAATGAATACAGTTAAGCTTAATGCCATTAAGTAATTTCAGCTACTTATAGAAGTGTACTTTACACATACAGTTGTGATTCATAACAGTAATGGTAACTGTGTAAGGTATAAAAACACTAAGGTGCTATCTTAGCTTAGTAAGAACCACTTGTCATTTACAGGGAAATAAATTACTAAATTCCAAACAGTGTTTTTTCTCTATAATTCTGAATTTTAACACATGCATCAATGCGGACTGATTTTTAAATTAAAAAAAAAAAAATCTAGTTTCTACATCTTTATTTCAGTTATAAAAACAAGACAGTAGGAAAAAAGAAAAACAAAAAGAACAAACAACAAAAAAAACAACATAAAAACACACCCAACCTACTATAACTGAAAAGGGAAGAAGCTGAAGCCAAACGCTTATTACTTTCTACATGTTTTTATGAGGTCGATTTTTATCAACTCATCCCTAATATGTATTACATTTACTGCGCTGTTAACGGGTTATGCCAAAAGTCAATTATTTGATCAGATTTATGGAATCTGACAAATGAAAATGGTAGCATTTAATATATAATCTGCTAATGTGCTTTATGAGAATTTCCTCATGTTTTGATGCTTTGTTAAAATGAACATATGATCTGTGCACCCACACACAGACGCACACACACAGTCTCTTCACTCTGGTGTGTTAGTGCACACAGGGCTTATTGGTGACGGGTCTCCAGGACGTTGCCAGTGTGTATTAAAAACCAGAGTTGAGGTGTTTTTACTGGGTATCTGGGTCTTACCCCGTTTGGAGGATTTACTGGACAAAGAGCGGTGAGAGCCGTCTGAGAGAAGAGGATATTATCAGACTCACTGAGGCTCTGAGCATCGTCATCATCATCATCACCAGTAGCAGTCAGCTGACCTCACGTTACCAGCACCTCATCACATCACAGTGGCTCCTCCTCATTGGTACCAGTGTCAAGGATAAGTCCATGCACAGTCCATGTTCACCTCAGTTTACACTAGTCCACTAGCACTTTAGTCCATCTCTTCATCGGCATCCTCATATCAGTAAGAGATGAACCTTATAATTATATCCTTGTTTCAATGAAACGCATATTATGCAACTTCTGCTACTCAGAGTCCATCAATACACTAAGAAAGGATGCAGTTGTAAAGTGGTGTAGAATCATTTACTTTGTAATGAAGTAAACATTTATTCCCCTCCAAATCAGTGACATCAATCCACATAGCATCGTTAAATTAAATTAAAAATCTTTTGTTTATCTACTGTTAAATGTTAGCCATGTTTTTCCAGTAGAGGAAGTACATATAAGGTTAAATACAATTACAGATTTCTCTGACATCATCAAGTACATTTGCTTTAAGTACACAAAACATATACAGCAGAACTGACTGCTTTAGATATTATAATGTAGAAGTGTTACATTTAATAACTTTCAGCCATCCTTTAGTCCTGCACTTCTGCAGGTTCGTGTTAATCATGTACAGTTTTTGAAGCAAAACACTGCCTTTAAACTTGAAAAATGAATACACCTTGTACTTCACCTCACAAATATGTAATTGCAGCCTTAATGTTGATAAAACCAATATTGTTTAAGACTAATTGTTTAATTGACAAGTACTTGATTTATTATTTTTAAACTTTTTTGTAAACATTCCATAACTTTCAGCACAGTATAATCCCAGTTGTTTCAGAGGAAACTAGAATCTTAACCACTTCAGAGAACTTTGTTCTGAAAATCCACTTGATGATGCTCATTATGAGCATTTTCAGACAATGAGGGCATGTGTGGTTCTATACAGAAACTGAGGAACATTGTACATGGCTCTGTAAAATGGTGCAGGTTATTTATCTTTACATTTACTCTTTTGATGACACCAAAAGGAGAGAGCTGCAGAAGGATGTTATGGATTTTCAAGTCCTCTGTTTTCCTTCCTGGGCTCAAACCCAAAAATGTAAGTATGTCATGTATGTCATTGGCAGCAGACCTCAGGTCCTTAGGTACTCTGTTCTACAGTTTGAGCCATGAAAGCTGAATGGGGCCTCACCATGTGTTTTGGTGTTATTAAAAGATAACTATCTGAGGGTCTGAGAGGACTCATATGTTAAAATCAGATAAATAAACCGGGCTAAGACCATGAAGACTTTTATGAACTAATAAAAGCACTTTAAAATTGATCCTGAAGCTCACAGGGAGCCAGTGCATGGTCCTGAGCACTGGTGTGATATGCTCTCTTTCTGGTCCTGCTGAGTTTTGGAGCAGCTGTACAGCTGTAATGGTCTTCATAGGAAGACCAGAAAGGAAAGTGCTGCAATACTCACTGCAACTCCTGACAAATGAGTATCTGCTCTGGCTCAGGAGAGAAAGGTTCATACTCTGCCCATATTTTTTAAATGATAAAACCCAGTTTTGGGACAGACCAAGCTCCAAGCTAAGCTCACAACTAAATAAAACATCTGGACTTCTAACTCTCTCAGAGGGGTCTACTGAATGGGTTTGGAACTTAACGTTGAGTCTCTCTGAGCTTCAGGACCAACCAGTTTTGCCCTGGTTGAGCTGGAGAATGTTTTAAGTCATATATTTTTCTTGTTCACTATGAAACAATAACATTGTGAATGGATGACTTTACCAACAATTTTATTTAGTTTTAGTTTATGTTGCACTGTTATTGTTTAAATCCAATTTTCCAAAATTTTTAATGTATTTAGTTTTAAGTCTCACATGGTTGATTTTGGTATGATGTGGAGAACCTTTGTTTCTGCTTCACTATAATCTATATCTAACCTTATTTCTGGTCATTTTTCTCTTTATTTTGAGAAGAGTTTTGTGTAAGACATAATCATTCATCTTATATGTTTTTGTCTAATAAAGGGTAACATTTAGGTGTTTGATTTTCATTCACAGTTATTCCTTGAAGATGGAGGGTTAAGGCTGGAATGTAATTAACAGGTAAACCCACTTCACTGTGAACTCAGCACTGTTTTGGTTGCCTCTTTGGTCACAGTTGAATTTCAGGAGCTCAGATTTCCCAGCAGAGGTGGATCAATTAGAAAATGAGGTGAACATTTCCTGCTTCTGGTTTCATCCTTTCTAATAAACATATGAGTGAGCCAACACTCATCTTCATATGTTTGGAGAACTGTGTACTTCTTCCTTCGTTGCAATATGTGTACAGTTCACATGCAGTTTGTTTGGTTTGTTAAAACACCATCAAACACGGTCACATGGTTCTGCAGCATTCACATCATGCTTTTGGTGGTTCATTTCAGTCAGCAGCTCACCCAGAAGCATCAGCACACACAGTCTGTGATGTACGACACGACCAAAAAACACAAGGCAACAGATGTTCAGTTCATCAACAGAACCAGAACTGAAAGGGTGTGTGTGCATCTGAGTCAGCTTTTCATTCAACATGCAGGTCAGTCAGTCCATCGGAGGGTAGCAGAGTGAAGCTGAGGATGATGGGAAGATAGATAGAGAGAGAGAGAGAGAGAGAGAGAGAGAGAGAGAGAGAGAGAGAGAGAGAGAGAGAGATAGATAGATAGATAGATAGATAGATAGATAATGTACTTTATTAACCCCAAAGGAAATTCTGAGCTCCATCACTCTCATGCTATAATCTCTTGTATTTACATGTAAATGTTTATTGATATGAACTTTCCCATTTTAACAATCAATCAATCAATCAAATAATCTTTCGATCAGATTTACTGCAGCTTGACTATGATGTAAAAATGTAATCTCTGCACTAGCGGTGTTAACACTTGACCGTTCTGGGCTGTGTTAGTTATTGTTGTGTGTGTGTGCAGCTCCATGTCTGATCACCTACTGGAGACACGGGTCATGGTTGGACGCCATCAGCTGTCCGCTCTGCAGACAGAAGGTACAGTACACTGTGCACAACTGGATAATAAGACACAATAAATCACTGTTTGAGACTGAAGTATCAACATGTTGGAAAAAATGTACTTCTGCAGGTCAGTACACTGTGTCATTTATTCAGTGAGAGTCGGTCAGACCACCAATCAAAAGAAGTTCTGGAAAAAATCACAGACTACAACAGACGCTACTCTGGAGCTCCAAGACGGGTCAGTACTTCATCACCTTTGGTAGCCATGAACACTCTGGATTATAAACAGATATGGCTTTTCTGTTTATATATATCGATATATATATCTATATATATCGATATATATCGATATATATATCGATATATCTATATATACACTTCTATTTGCTGCTATTTAGAATAGAATAGAATATTATTGTCACTGCAAATATTGTACAATGGAATTTGCTTACCTTCTTTAAAGTGTTCAGGGAAAATACACCAATTATATAGTGAAGAATAAAGAGTATAAGTGTCAAGTAAAAAGGTGTGCGCGTACACACACACACACACACACACACACACACACACACACACACACACACAGAGCCACACGCGTGAATCCAGTGTCAAATGGGCATCGACATTT
>JAPTYR010000018.1:30038949-30049886 GCA_029814505.1 Siphamia roseigaster | reverse complement strand
AAAAAAAAAAAAAAAACATTTTAGTGAATAACTACTGAAATAATAATGATATCAACATGAATCCACTTGCTAGAGGTACGTTTTCATACTCAAGAAATCTAACGATGGAGACTAAATAATTGTCGGACTGTTATTTTAGGTGGAAATTCCAATATGGGGGGAACTGAGCTGCTTGGCGGAGGTCTGTGCTCTCAGAGTGCTTTTTTTCTAGTTTGTTTATAAGATCATTGCAAATATAATTAATTTACCTGTTATGCTATTGTTAAGCCTATTATTTTCTTTGTTGCTTTATTAAGATTAATGCATTATTATCAGAGTCAAATGCAATTTAGAGGAGACCCCCGGAAGTATAGCAACTGGGTTCCAGTTGCTAATGGGGATCTTAATAAATAAACAAGAATAAATAAACGGTGTGGTTAGTAGCAGTTAAATACAAGTTTATAAATGGTTAACATGCATTAATTAGGAAATGTGGTTTGTGCAGTTACTGTATCTTAAGGTTAAATATAAGCTATTTGCACACTGTTGTTTGCATATATGGTGTTTGTGTTAGAATGAACGATGTGCTGGGAACTAGTTGTTTTTTTATGCCTGCAGTTGTATTTCTGAATAAGTGCTGTAGATAACTGTGCAAAAGAGACTCAATCAAGGCAGGTTTAAGAAATTTGACAGAAAGTCTGACCTGAGTTAACATGCAAACATACTCTGTACAGAGATCAGTGCATGCATCTAGGCAACCAATGGTGTAAATGGAATAAACAACTGACCTCCAGCATGACTCCAACACAACTTTCACAGAAGTACATGAGCATGTGCAAATCTTCTATACCGAACCTTCAGATGAAAACCATATCTTATTAAGGTTAATTCATTATAAAACGTTTGATTAAAAAGTTACATATCAGTTAAATATTTTACCAGCGAACACTGACATTGTCTCATGAACACATAATGTTATTAAATATTATATGAATTTATACAGCCCTTATTTGTTTTTTGTTTTTTTGTTTTTTTACCGACTTATTATGGGGTCTGTAATATAAAGCATTAGCACATGGTCTATTAATCTGAACATGTTGTTTCAGATGGGAAGAGTCCGCTTCACCTCATCAGCTCTTCAGAACAGCACGGCTCTGACTTGCTGAAGGTGGAGTACATCAAGGTGAGTAGTTGTCTGTTCATCAATGGTGACATCATTTTGCCACCAGTTTCTCTTTTTCCCCCTTGTGGTTTTTCAGTATTCCATTATTGTTCATTTAATATATGGTACATTAATCAGTTTGTAACAATGCATAGCAAAGGTAAATGTTTTATCTTTGTTGATCATCAACACAGGCCAAACTTTTGATTAATTTAGTTTTTTACCCTTCCTTTCAATCATTTCCTTCAACCACTAAAACCGTTTTTAACTGCATGTCTAACTTTATATAAGTTTGTGTAGCAAGTGTAATGTGTCTGACATTATTACTAGCATTATTTAATAAATACTTTCCTTGAGCTGATGAAAATAGTCATAAACTAAATCCTTTCTGTTTTTGTCCTCTAAAGGCTGACCCTACTGGTCCCAGCTTCCAGACGCTGTTTGACAACACCGAGCAGACACTGAAGGTAAGTGGATGAGGGTATCCATGGTAACAGATGATGGTGACCTTTCTCACCATCAACTCTGTAATGAGCATAATCCTATTAATAAGACAGAAAAAAACCTGAAATCTAACAATAAGATTAGCAAAATACAGTTATCAGGAGTCACCAGTTATTCTCAGTTGTTTACTTGGTGGTGTTGCAGGTGGAGTTTTCTACACTGGACTTCCTCCTTCACACCAAAGCGCTGTTGTGCACTGTAAACTTCCTGAATAGTGCCTTGCCACCTCAGCTCACTGCCACTCGTGAACGGGATGCAAAAAAGCAGGTGGTGAAGGCAGGACAGGGAAGGACAGGTGAGTCAGCAGTCTGTCCACAGATTTGTCTGTTAGTGCTGTCCACTGACCCACTGTGTCTCTGCAGTGTCTAAAGGGGACAAAGACGGTGGCATCTTCACCTTCAAACTGTTCGCCATGTTAGGCTGTTTCCATGTGGAGGTGTGTGATGATTGCCGCAGCATTGCCGACATCAGAATCCAAGGTACATTACCGAGTTTCACTTGGATCAAGAGTGGGTAGAAACTCTTATTCAGGAGAGTTAACTAACCTGATTTATTTTACTTGAACCTAAGTAACCTGTGACCTTCGTGTTGACAAAGAATATCAGCATTACTTTGTGCCATTGTTACATCTGCAGTTGTCCTGCTGCTTTGATAAAGTTAAAACCTGTAGGTTTACAGTCGTAGATCTACTGACTCACTCAGGACACATTATAAAGCCCAAAGTCAACACGATTAAGTAATGTGTAGCTTTGTCTTCTTCAAACAGTTGGAGTAGACTGCAAGTACAGCCTAGATCTGTCCTATATTTTGACCCTCTGAATCCAGATCAAAATATTTATTTTTGTCTGTCTGTGTTTTATGAAACCATCCAATTGTGAAGCACTGTATTTGCTGGTTTTCCTAAAGTATGTAATGCTTTTCCCCCCCTGTTATATTATCACTTTATTAATTGATGTTATTCCATTTTTTCCCCATTATGTTGTTGCATGTTAATTGCTCTGTATGGAATGTTACATATATTTTAACTAGTCTTGGAATTTCCCATTTGTGGCATCAATAAAGTACTTCTATTCTGTACTTTGCAGGAATTGATGCATCTGTGCTAGTGCAGGTGAAGGAAACAGAGGTGTTTGCTCGACTCAGAGACATCGTGGTCACAGATGTCAACCCCAAAACCATCCACAGGAAGGTCTGTCAACTCTTAGAGACAAACTGTCCACTGATGGTTGATTGAATCAAATAAAAATCTCAAATCAAGAAATCACCTTCAATATAAATCTGTTTTTTTGACTGTTGGCTGCCAACCAGAACTCACCTATTCATGCAAATGTTTAGGTTTCATTTATGTATCATACAGACTCTTTTCTAAAGTCCTCTCATGTCTCTCCTATCATGCAGGCAGTATCCATTGTGGGTGAGGAGGTGTTCAGCTTTAAGCTGTCCTTGTTTCCGGGGGCGACCGAAGGAGACGGCTACAGTGACATGTCACAGGTTGATGGGAAAGTGACGATGCGACTGGGCTGTATCCAGATCATCTACCTGCATCAGTTCCTCATGTCCCTGCTGGTCAGACATATGCTCACAAATATATTTCTAATTACATACCTATGATTACATTTTTATAATCCTGTAGACATTATAAATACGAATATACACCACAACAGCAATATCTGGAGTTCACGCTGTAAAACCTACAGTTCCTGCAGATCCATTACACTCAGTCCTATGGCCTCCAGTATTAAAATGCCCAACTTTACTGTAGAAATACATTTATAGCCTGGTTCAGAGGTATGTTTAGTCTGTAGTTCATAACACATGTAAGAAGATGAATTTACTTATAATGCATAAAGTTATGTAAAACATGCTTAGTTTGACTTTCTGTGCATTGTATAGCAATAATTTTCATGACAGCTCTACTGTAGTTGTGGCTAATAAGTCAGACTAATCAGACTTGTCAGACATTTTAAAATAACATTTAAGTTGCCATGTGGTTGGTGTTTTCAGTAAGTTAGTGTTAGCATTAGCTTGGTGAGTTCCACACCAAAATATTGGCGGCCTGATGTGACCTCACAGTACATAACTCCACTGATTTCTTTAATGTCAATATGTACTAACATGTCATTTAACACAGATTCGAGCAAACACACACATTTACACTGTCACATGACTGAATTATTAAAATCATAACTGATGTTTTTTTTCATCAGTTATCATTTTATAGTCAGTGTTGATTTTTAAATGTTGTTCTGTTTGTGCTGTTTTTATTGTTTGCGTTTTTGTTTTTTAACCCGTCTAATTATTTATTAGATATTCATAATGATAAGAATCACAGTACTGAGCTAAAACAGTATAATTGAGAAATATACTCCTTACTACAGTATTTATAATATTCGGGGGAAAGTGAGTTCAGGTCTAAAACTAAAGATGAGAAGTGAGAGTTGAAACACTGAAGCTAATGTCATGTTTCTATATTTCAGATTAATAACAATAATTCATCCTGTGGCAATTTTAGTTTCATTTTTGAAATATGTCAAAGTAACATTAATTTCAGTGGTGGACGTGTGTGTTAATGTTCAGAATATATGTCACTTTACTATAAAGTAAGTCAGTAAGCCAGTATTGTACATAGCCAGTGTTCATTTGTTTTTTTGTGTGTTCTGTGTTTCCTGTTGCATGCTTTTTTTCTCTGCAGTCTCTCATCTTTCTGTCTGGTTGGTCTGTTTTGTTCTTTCAGGCTTCTTTTAGCGTTCACTGTGCGTCTGCTGACGAGGTACAGCGTACAGCATGCAGCTCTGAACTGCATCAGACACTCTGCTTTTCAGCTCCACTGCACTTTCAGACCACCTTTTTAAAAAACTATCTACTGTTTAGTGTTTTCAAGAGATGTTGTGGACATGCAAACTCAAGCAGAGTTTAACAATGATAGTTTGAATAAGAATAATAAGAAATACGTTTATCAAATGCAGAGCTGCTGGGTTGAATTTGTACAGGGTTGTTTACAGGGTTTGGTTTTGGGGGCTGAATCTGCTCTTAAGCCGTGTAATTCTCAGTGTCCCTTCAGAACTGCCTGATGCGGAAACATAACACTACAACTGTTAAAGGAATGAGGGGATGCTTTTCATGAACATGTGACAGTAATCAGAGCTCACTTCCTCCATCGGTGCTGTGCTGCTCACTCAGCTGACATCATCCACACCCCACTCCCAACGCAGTGACCCGCCCTCTGCCTGCGTCAACCCCACTTCCTTTATTATTTTGCATGATTTTCAATTTAATTTTTGCTTCATAAACTGAAAACAAGCATATCACAGATGTGTTTTTTAGCCCTAATAACACTCTCAGATCACCAGACATTAATATAATGGCTCTTATGTTTTGGTATACATGAGTTTATAATTCTGTCTAGGTTGTATTAATTATTCACAGTGATACTGACTTCAGTACTAGTCCCAGAATAATGCACTTTTCAACTGCATTTAATAAATAACTACTACAAATTGACATTCTGATGCAAATCCTGTGTTTTATTTGTTTCATATCATATAAAATACAAATCTCTTTACCACACTGTTTAACAGAAGTTGTCAGTTTTTACTCTCAAATTTTATGTTTTATTTTTTACCACACAAAACAACAAATCTATTTACTACAACGCGCATTCTAGAGCTGGTTATAATTTTAATAAATTAATATTTTCAAAAGTCAAGTATTTTGGAGGCTGATGAAATCTGTTGCTTAACAGTCTATCATATTTCAATACCCACTCATACTAATATGAACACCACTGTGATTGTGAGATGGTTTATGGAACAGAAATAAGAGTGACCATTTTCAGGCAGTGAATGCCTCATTGGTTCCTTCATGTCATTTTTATCACTTTATCCATGAAAGGCTGGCTGTGGCTGGATTTATTTTTCTGTTATCTCACTAATGACTTGTTTTTTTCCTCCAGATGTTCATTGATAACTTCCAAACAGCCAAAGAGGCTCTGAGTGCTGCGACCGCTCAGGCAGCTGAGAAGGCAGCATCCAGTGTTCGAGACTTTGCCCAGAAGAGTTTCCGTCTGTCTACTGACATCAAGCTGAAGGCTCCACTCATCATCATCCCACAGTCCTCCACCTCCCAAAATGCTGTGATGGTGGACCTGGGTCTGATCACAGTGGGAAACAGCTTCTGTTTACATTCTGCTGAAGGTTTTGACCTTCCTGCCGTGGTGGAGAAGATGGAAGTGAAGCTGACACAGCTGAAGCTCTCCAGGTATCACAGTGCGCTAATGAGAATGCTGGTTAGCCCTAGTAGTTTCAATTGCATTTTATGATTTATCTTGGCATTGCCGGGAAACAAGAAAAAGCATCTGTGTCAGCTGCTCTTAATGTTGCCCAGTCCACAGTGTAATGAAACAGACACTGCTGTTGATGTAACTCAAAAGCAGAACTCAAACAGATCATCAGTTTGTGAGAGATGACATGTGGTGAACACAGATGGGAATAATTATAGGAGATTTTTTTCCACTCAAGTGATAACTTCATACTAAATCTGTGCAGTACATAACTACTATAACATTATTAACGGCTATAAAAACCATAAAACGTAAACTACAGTTTTGTAAATACTGTACTAGATATCGATACAAATACCATTTAAGGTTTCAGCCATGTTAAAGCATAATGAAGAAAAATGGATCCAAGGAAGGGAGTCTTTGAACGTTTTCTCACTTGTTATAACTGACTTTAAGGGATTTTTTATTTTTTGCAGTTTTTCCTTAAATTTGCTCAAATGTTTGCAGGACGACATTAAGAAAAGACTCCTCACCAGACATCCAGATTCTTCAGCCAATCAGCTTTGAGCTTCTTGTTACCAGAAACCTCTCCGCCTCCTGGTTCAGCAAAATCCCTGGAGTCCAGGTCCAGGGAGTTCTTCGGTCGCTCAATGTAGGTCTCGCATCAATAAAATGTTAGCAGAGTGTTAGAATAAATGGTCACAATAATTAATATATAGAAGAATCTCAAATAATAATCAACACACATCTGTGCTTAGAGAAAACCGTAAGATCACATTCAAAAGTGAAAGATCTTGATTCAAAATTTATGATAATAATCACAGGAACGTTTCTTATTTTAAGACTCTTAAGAATTCACAGAAGAAATGTTAATGTTAATTGAGTTTAATAAAGAAGTTTAATAAAGTTCTTGTACTGTTCACTGCCTGTAAAAAGGCATCATAAATGCTTATAAATGTCATAGTCTAAACATAACTATATTGATGAATATTATTAAAATTCTGGGTTTTACAAAATTTACTACATTGACATGAAACATTACTGATATTTGTTAATTTATTCAACCCTGTGTGTGTGTTCAGATGAGTCTTGGTGAGGAGGACCTCAGTGTCCTGATGAAGATCATGATGGAGAACATTGCGGAGGGCAGTAAGGAGGACCGGCATGTGGTTCAAGGTAACTCCACCCCAGTGCGTAATGGGAAATGAGGCTTGAATTTAAATATACATCGTAACCCGTTTCCCTCCACAGAAAAGACAGAGCTTCCTGAGCAGCAGGCAGAGTCATCACCGTTACCCTGGCAACCTGCAGGCGAGTCGCCAGCAACAGGCCAAGGTCTGACTGAAAACCTCGTTAACGTCCTCCTCAAGTTTGAAATTAATGAGGTAAGAGACTGAGTAGATGAAAATTACAGATGTTAATGTTTAGTTTTATTGTCAAGTCATAAACTACAGGAAACAAATACATGCGCAATGGAGAAGTAGAACACAACAGGCAAGTACAAACAACAGAATACAACCAAAACACCAAAGTATGACACAAGAAATACAAATAAAAACATACTAAAGTATAACTCTAAATCCAAACTGACTCCTTGTGTCTGATTAGTGAAGCTGCTGTTCCTTTTTTCAGGTACTGCTGACGCTCAAGAAACCCAAAGATCAGCAGGAGTCTCCTTTCCTGGTTCTGCATTTTGCTCGTCTGGGCATCGACACCAAAGTCAGAAAGTACGACACCTGTGCCACAATTTATATCAAAGAGATCACTATGAAGTGTCTGGAGTTCAAAGGTCAGAGGCTCCGTGTGTCCACCATGTGATGTCCTTCTTCAAAGTTTGTGTCAGTCAAATGATCAGCACATGTTTTCTGGCGCTGTGTTTCAGACTCGAATGGCGAGCCACTGTGTCTCATCAGCTCATCAGTGGAGTCCGGTGCTGAACTGCTCAAAGTGCAATACTTCAAGGTGATCACATGTTTATTGATTAGCTATTGAGTTGCACATACGTATTGATTGTTTCAGTAACAAGTCCACGGTCAGAGGAGAGATGACCTGTCCTAAAGAATTACTTCCTTGATTATTATCTTTAAAATTTTCATTCATGAAATTGCCTCATAACCTTAAAACCTTTCATGCAATACTTATTTCTCTTGACCAGAATGAATCAGAACCCTTTCTCTGTTTTATTTATTTATTACCTCGCCCCCTGAAAGGGGAGAGGGGTATTGTTTGGTTCTGTTTGTTTGTCTGTTTGTCAGCAACTTTACACAAAAACAACTGGGCAAATTTTCAGGAAATTTTTATGAAAGGCGTGAGGTGGTTTAGAATAGATCCCATAAAATGACGGTGATTGTCGGTCAAAGGTCAGTTTGTCAAGGTCAATGTCAAAAATTTGTTTTCATAATGATAAGAGGTGGGGAAAATCAGGTAAATGATTTGTGAGGGTGGCGGGGTTTGTTGTGCCTGGCACCACTTGTTTATTAGTTTGTTTGTTAGGGATAATGCTGTCAACGTAAGACAAAAACTGTAGTTTGCTTTCATTGTTTAATTTAAATATTTTATGATAATGGATGTTTTGATTTAAGTGGGTCATGTGTCCCACTGTTGATTTTTTTCCTATTCTGAAGATCCTGCATTTTAATTCTGTATTTTTTTTCAGGCTGACCGCAGTGGGCCAAACTTCTCATCTGTCTACAAAAACACTGAACAAATGATCAACGTGAGTCACACATTTCACAAGCTGCCTCTGAAACCTGTCTTGTCAGGACTCAAGTCTACTGCATACTCCACAAGAACAGAAACATTTCTTCTCATTTCTGGGGCTGCAAGAACAAAATGACATAATTTTGTTTGGGAGTTCTTACAGCTTGTTCTTGGCGCACAGTCCGGACAAAACTTTATTTTCGGGCCGTGTGTGAAAACTATTGCATGATTGGTCAGGTACTTGAAGTGGGAGTGGTTAATGTGGAAAAGTGGAGGACCCCAACCTGTACGAGTTAGGCACTTGACTTTCTCGTGGAGTATGACATATCTTTGCCAGAATGAACTTTGCTCTTGTTTTTGCCACCTCAAGAAGACAAACACATTTCTCTGTTCTTGTTGAGTATGTACACTGAGCAAGAATCTAAATGTACCATGTGACACTTCAAATTTTAATAGCTTTAGGGTCACACAGTATATTAAATTACACACAATATATTTTGTTGATCAATGTGGTTCAGATTATTGTCTGTTGGAACGTGATATTGGCGTCTGTCATCCAGGGTCATTGATGTGGACACGGTGGGGCTGGTTAAAAAGAAATCACAACTCAATATTGTGTTTGAACCATTGGCTTCTCATAAGCAACACATCTTGTCATCGAGTTGACATTATTGTCAAGTGTGACCATAGGATGTTGTTCCACTCCTCTTTGAGGGCTACACAGAGCTATCGGATGTTATTCAAAACCATTCCAGCATGATTTGCCACATAGGAGGCAATGTGACATTTTGTGGCGTCCTTTTATTGTCCCCAGTACATGGAGTGCTTGAAAAGTGTTCACGCTCTTTGAGCAGCATGTGGACAGGCCACAGCTGTGTTGTGGGTGGAATCACTGGATCACTAAGCAAGCACTCACTCACAGAAATGGACGCATTTTGTTGGAAAATCAAGATTATCAACCATGTTTTTCAATTATAAGACATCATGAGGTAATTTTGGGCTAATGTGTCTTATGTTATATAAATGTCGTACATGATACGTTTATATTTTGGCTCAGTGTAGCAAGCCTAAAACTGTAAGATATGTTCCACCTGGAGCTCAAAGTAAGAACTCCACCTGTCTGTGTCTTTACAGGTGACCTTTACTTCTCTTGATCTGATGCTTCACACTGAGGCTCTGCTGTCATCCATTAATTTCCTGTCCGTGGTGATGTCACCTGACAGCATGTCATCTGCAGAGAGAGAGATCAAACCAAAAACAGATGACAAGACTGTGTCAACCAAATCCAGTCAGTAACACACACACACACATACAGACGAAATTATCCCTTTCATTAAGTATTTGTTGATGAATCCATGAATATGTTTCTTCTTTCAAGTCTGAAGCTGTTGCATCACGTCACGTTTGACCCGTGTCAGCAGAAACCCTGAACTTGACCCAGCTTTCTGCTGTTTCCTTGCAGCTGCCCTGGTGTCACCTGTAGACACGGAGGTCATTGACCTGAAGGTGATGATGAGTCTAGGAGCCTTCAACGTCCTAGTCTGTGACCAGAGCTGCAACATGGCTGACATCAAGATCCAAGGTATGAACCACAATTAAAGCCAAAGGGTGCTGAAATCTATACTATCAGACCATAATCTGGATTATGTGACTGGGATCATGTGAAACTCAATCTCAAATTTTAACTCAATGCTTGTATTTTTATTGTCTTCCATGCTTTGACAAGAATCTATGCTATGTAAATGGTCCTACAGTAATGAACACTAACTCAAATATCTCTGTAGTATCTGGACTTCTGTTTCACAAGTGTAAATGTTAAATAAACTCATCTGATGTGATATTTCTCACAGGTATTAATGGCTCTTTGTTGATGCAAGGACCACAGACTCATCTTTCTGCTCGTCTGAGAGATTTCATTGTTGTCAATGTTGACCCTAAATGCATCTACAAGAAGGTCAGTCACAGTTTTTACTGTTCAATGGTGATTCATTTAATAATGATAAACTTAAAATAAATAAAATGAGCTACACAATAGTTGCATTGGCCTTAGCCATCTGTGCTTTTGAATCCAGTGGTTGATATTTACATTCTGCAGTTCTCTTTTGTTTTTCCTCTTTCTTGGTTTAGTGGTTGAAACTGTATTCTTAATATCCAAATCATCTAATGAAGTTCTAATTTTAGCAATAGTTAGCCTTGGTTCAGTTTGCTTTGGACTTATTCTGCCTTCACCTGTTATTGGGAAAATTATCCTTTCCACTTGTGAATTCCAAATTACAAGTGCATTGCGTTTTATTGCTTTTGTTGTCATAGAGA
>JAPTYR010000018.1:30026596-30038849 GCA_029814505.1 Siphamia roseigaster | reverse complement strand
AATAAATTGGTAATTATTTTTCAAAATGATCAAACTTCTGCTTCCTCCTTCATTAATGACAATCTTGTTGTACTGTCGCTGAAAAGGCCTCTGGGATACAAGCCCCGGTGTGTTATCTGTTTTGCATGTATCTAATTGTATACATCAGGTTTTTCAAGAAGAAAAATATCACACTGATCATGTAGAGAACTCCAAAGCTCATATACCAAATATGATATGTTTGGTGTTATAGGGTTATACAGGTGACGGTTATGAACTTTAATTGTGGACATCATCTACTATATAACAGGGAAAAAAGAGGAGGAAGTCTGTTCAGTCACTGTAGAAACATGGTGGACTGACTCATTCTCCATGTCAACCTAAAATTCCCCAAAACAATAGGTCAGTAGAACAGTAATTTACAGTAATGTACATTCTTACAGGAAATAGTGTAAGTGCCAGATCCCTTTAATAAATCGATCTTGTGTCCTTTCGTTAATCAAGAAATACAACCTTGGGAAAATCATAGATAAAGACATTGTGACGTTATCCACTGGTTTTTAAGGTGCTGTTTTGAAAGCAGTGGTTTACTGGTATTTGGTTGCCACCATGTTGGATATTTGGATCCAGAAGTGACCATATTTGGGTAAAAGTGATCAAAGTGGAGAACTGCAAGGGGTCACAGGTTAATTGCTGCTAATCACGAGCTTATTGACTCAATGATGTTCATTAAGCTCTGCCTAACAAAGTCATTCTAAACATATTAGCTCTGACGACAGTACAGTCAAGCTGTCAGGAAGAAAAAAAGTAGATTTCAGAGTCTTGTATTTGCACTTAAGGGGTCAAAGGTTAAAAATGGACAACGATATCAGTCATTAAATGGTCTAAATAAAACAAATGAGACCAGAATGAGTCCTGGAATCATCTTAGTGACTTTATGCTGCCTTCAAGTGCTATTGGGAAAATGATCCTTTCCACTTGTGAATTCCAAATTACATGTGCATTGCGTTTTATTGCTTTTGTTGTCATAGAGAAATGAAATATACCTGATACACAATTTATCATGTTCCACTATTCTGGATATGTTAATTCACTTGCTACAGTTTTTTGAAAATTAGTTTTTTGTACATTGTGTGTATTATAAATGTGCCAAATCATCAGTTAACAACAGCTGATCATTAGCATTGTTTATTATTCATGATGAATCCTTCATTACTCATCATGTTGAAAAGTTTAAAGGTTATTTTCATCTCCATATATCAAAAGTTTTTCCCAGTTCTCCAGTGGGGGGAAAAAAATGACATGGGGTCATTCATGTCCAATTTTTGAATTTGTAACTAGTATTTATTATAATTCCCATAGCATATAAAGACTGCTTAAGATCACCTCTTTTTATCTGACAAGCTTTGAGTCATTTACTCCAAGGGAAGATTAAGATTCAATTTTGGTTCATATCTAACTGTCAAGTAGTATATATTAAGCATCTTAATAGTAAAAACAACCATAGACACAATGGAAGTATCTGATATTTTCAGTGAGTTTTTTTTTCTCACCCTGTTCATGATGAATTTTGATGAGTCTTGCATCTGTTCTGTACTGACGCTGACTCGTCACATGACTATGACACAAATCTAACATCCTAACTTTTCTTTCAGGCCATTTCCATTGTGGGTGATGAGGTTTTCAGCTTTACTATGAGTCTGACTCCAAATGCCACAGAGGGCGCAGGATACGCCGACACCTCCAAAACTGACGGACGTGTGAAGTTGAACGTGGGCTGCATCCAGGTGGTCTACCTGCACAAGTTCGTAATGTCTTTGCTGGTGAGTTTAATACCTTTTTGCAGAGTTTATTAAACCTTGATCTCTGTAGACTTCATAAATTTTTAGTTTGTAAGCAGTCTGTAAGCAGTCATACTTTTTTTAAGTTATGAATTTTTCTCTTTCATTGTTTCTGTTAATATTTTTGACACATTTTATCATTTTGTTTTTAATCTTCTTCAGAACTTCACCAACAACTTCCAAGTGGCTAAAGAGGCTCTGAGTGCTGCGACTGCTCAGGCAGCTGAGAAGGCAGCGTCCAGTGTTCGAGACTTTGCACAGAAGAGTTTCCGTCTGTCTACTGACATCAAGCTGAAGGCTCCGCTCATTATCATCCCCCAGTCCTCCGCCTCCCATGATGCAGTTGTGATGGACCTTGGTCTGATCACAGTAGGGAACAGCTTCTCACTGCAGCCTGTTGAAGGACGTCCACTACCAGCAATCATTGACAACATGGATGTTGAGCTGACACAGTTGAAGTTGTCCAGGTCGGTTATTCACAAAGACACCAAATCCTGGTACTGGATCAGCCCTAGGATCAGGAGAACCTAAAACAGTCAGCATGTCAGTGTTAATAAAATAATCTTTCTGTAGTATGTTGACATGTGACAATTAAAAAAAAAAAAAAAAAAGAAATATATGAAATATTCTTTGAGCGTGAACTGAAATGGAAACTGCAATCAGTGAGATGGGAGTTTAGGGTGGAATTCCAGCTAATTGTATTTCCACACCTTAAAATCCTGCTGTTCTGTCCTACATGGTGTCTAGTAATGTTACAAAAACTGAAAAAGAGAAAAACAATTCCAAGATAGTTTATTTCTTCCACCAACTGTCATAAAACTAATACAGTAGTTTTGTGTCCTCCTGCTGACAAACCAACCAAGACAAACTATCGAATATAATGAGATTGTAACACCCGTGGTTTCCTTGACTACCAGAACCTGCATGGACCCGGGGTCAGGTCGACCCAGCATCGAGCTGTTGGAACCAATAAACCTGCATTTGAGTGTCCGCAGAAACCTGGCAGCGTCTTGGTACACAAAGATGGCTGCTGTGGAGGTAGATGGAGATCTGAAACCAATGAAGGTGGGTGTGATCAATAAGCTCAGAGACAGCAGTGCAACAGTTTCAAATAATAAAGCAGACTTCAGCTAGTGAGTTGAGAAGAGAATGTTTATGTTGTAAGTGGAATAACTGAATATGAATGTTCTCCTGATCTAAAAGCATGAAGTAATTGTTATTGTTTCAACTCTTTCACTCTGGCTTTGCATTCAGTCTACATGTCCACCACCAAAGGTACATTTAGTTATGAAAACAGTTCATCCCACTTGATACGTTAAATGTAGTGAAATAGAGAACTCTGTAGACATCAGGATGTAGTTTTCCTGTTCATCCAGTATTTGTGCGAAGTTAAGTTTGAACCTGTTTATTTGGATGAACTACAGTGGAGGACGTGGTATTTCAGTTGAGCTCTGTGGGTGTGTCCTGTAGGTGGAGCTCAGTCAAGGTGACCTGAAGGTGCTGCTGCGGATCCTGACAGAAAACCTTGGAGAGGCCAGTAGTCTGGAGCCCGCTGCACCCCGACAGGAGACCGCACTCCTGGTTCAAGCATCCGGAGGGCCCCCCCCAGGTCTCAAATACACATGAACACATAATCAACTAATTAAGTTTGTTTATTGTTCAGACATGAAATTAACTTGATATGTTATTTGTCAATTTTTCTTGTTGATGTACAGAAGACATTGGGAAGCAGAGTATCATCAGTTCTGAGGATGAGGATGAATCTCTGGAGACGATCAAGTTTAACTTTAACATTGAGTCACTAGGATTGGTTCTGTACAGTAATGATCCCAAACAGGTGGGTTATTGTCTGAATAAGAGCCGCTCAAAGCCCTGGGGAAGGTTTTGTGTGCGCTGTTAGTTGTAGCTAAATAGGATCTTCATTTTAGAAACTTGAGAATGAAAGAAAATGGCTAGAGATAATAAAATTGTGCTAAAAATGCAATACAATGATTATTTGCTGGTGGTGCTTTGTGTAGCCCTTTGGCCTCCAGCACCAGGAGAACCTCCGCCTTGGACATTTCGCCCTCCACCTGCTGAAGGCTTCAGGGACGGTCCTGAGCAATGGAAGTATGGAGGTGAGCACTATCCTCACCGACTGCACGCTGGATGACCTGCGAGTGGACATGGATAGGGTGACATCTCGGTAAGTTACATGACCAGTGATTACTGCCTGTTTTTAGTGTCATTTTTTTTCAAATGTGGTTTAAGGTACAGTGGTCCCTCAATATAATGCGGGTCACTTTTTGCAGCCTCGCTGTTTTGCAGATTTTTTATTTTGTGCAATTGAAGCCGTATTGTGTTCTGTGTCCTGATTGGCTAAGAAACTGTAGACCATTGTCAATCAGTCTCCTCCATGCCGTATCTCCTGTACAGTACAGAATGCATTTAGCTTTAACAAATTTACATAAAAGTTTGATCACTAGCAGTGTGACTCTGAAGTACTGAAGGAAGGTAAAAGTTAAGCAGCTGTAGGGTGCCATTACGGAATAAATTAATCTTCAGTTTGTTACATAAAGGAGGAAAATAGCATAAGGATGACAGTAGCAATATGTTTTAAAAAGGATACAAAAAGGGTCCACTGTAAGGATGAAGTTTGCTTTAGGTTCCACTGACTGCAGGAAAAGGAACATTCCACTGGATACCAAGAGTTCATGAGTCACTATTAATAATTTATTATGTGTCCAACCTTTAAAAAAGAGAGAAATGTGAGAATATATTCATGCCTGTCTGAGAGAAGTGTGTAAAGTTTGAGGTGAGGGGTTTTACAACCTTAAAACATATATAACAAGTGTTGCCAGGGATAACAAACCCTGCCCCTTGTACACATTTTACCCGATTTGCCCTATCTCTTACCATTACGAAAACACATTTTTGGTGACTGTGACCTTGACCTTTGACCTACATTCATCAAAACTGGATGGAATCTCTTCTGGACGACCTTGCACATTTTCTGAAAATTTAATGGAAATTGGTCAAGTAGTTTTTGTGTCAAGTTGCTGACAAACAGACAGACAAACAATAAACTGAACCAAAAAAAAATACTCGTCTCCCCTTTTGTGGGGTGGGGTTATAATTGTAAAAAAAAAAAAAAAAAGCTGACCACTTTGTAGATTTCACTTATTGCGGGTTATTTTTAGAATGTCACCTGATGAGAAACGAGGGTCCACTGTAAATACATTGACTGTGTTACAAAACTGGCCACTGCCAAGTCATACATTGATTTGTTGAATTTTTGTACTAGATATTAAATACCAGATTTCTTTTTTTTTTTTTAATTTTCGCTTTATACTTCATTTTTCACTTTTCTGTTGTTTTTCTACCTTCCTTTGTTGTTCTGCCTTCCTCTGTTGTGATTTGCTGTTATTACTGTGAGATTTCCCCATGGTGTGATAAAGTCATATCTTACCCATCTTATCTGGGGAATTGTGATGAGTGATGGATAAAACTGGCACTCGACAGAAAATCTCACCATCTGTTCTCTTCTCTCCTTTAATTTCATACAATGACACATTAGAAGAACCTGACTGCAAATTTAAAAATTCCTTTCATCAGGATGATCGGCAGACGTGATGAAGAAAGTGGTGAAGCGATGATCGATGTGACATACCGGCAGAATAGCAGTGAACGTGAGGTGGTGGCTGTCCTCCAGAAGCTGCATGTGTGTGCCAGCGTGGAGTTTTTGATGGCTGTGGGAGAGTTCTTCCTGCAGGCACTTCCACAGAGTCAGACTGCACCCACCAGCCTGGCACAGAGTGAGAGACTCCCACTAAGACAAACGACAGAACCGCGCAGCAGTGACTCCAGGACTGGTAAGATGTGTCATCTATGATCAAACAAAACTACTCATTTTATTTCTGTTGCATTGTAAAGTCAGCCAAACTTTGTGTGACTCAACTGTATCTGATAAAAGCAAAAACACTCAAATCTTTGAGTCATGAATTCAGTCTTTTTCTTTGTTTCAGGATGAGATGATGGTTAATAAATGGACAGTCTTTTATTAACTTTTGGGGGTTGTTTTGTTGTTATGAAAGTTCTTCATAATAAAACAGTTTGAATCCTCTTCACTCAGTATTTTTGTCTCTGTTCAGCTCCTGTGTCTAAGATGCGTGTCCGTGCTGTGGTGGTGGACCCTGAGGTGGTGTTTGTGGCAAACCTGATGAAGGCGGATGCCCCTGCTCTGGTGGTCTACTTCCAGTGTGACTTCAGTCTGCAGGCAGGGGATGATGGTGGTCAGAACATGAGAGCTAACCTTAGGGAGCTCAAGGTTCTTGCCTGTCCCTTCATCCGCAAAAAAGACAACAAAGCCATCACAACCGTAAGATCACATGACCTTAGACACACATGCAGGGTCAGATGCTGGACTCATCTGGATCTGCGTTATTCCTGCTGCTCTTTCTCACAGTCAGTTTGAATTTTGTCCAACAGGTGCTGAGGCCCTGTTCTGTCGCCTTGGAGACCAAAACCCACCCCAACCAACCACTTAGCGGCTCTGTAACGGTGGAGGAAGTCATTGTCAAGGTGACACAAGATACAACACAGACCAATTAAATGATAAATGAACCTGCACTTCTGCAGTGCTTTTCTGTCTTAATGGTACTCTGCTCTAGATAAACCTGTTGCTATGAACCTGTTATCATGTTGGGTGACATTCTGATATAATTACAAGTCCCCTTTTCCCGCTTAGATCTCTCCATTCATCCTCAACACAGTCATGACAATAACAGCTGCTATGACAACCAAACAGCGAGATGAGCAGAGCCAGGAGTCCACCGTGGATGTCGGCACCCTCTGGTCTGTAATGAACATTTTCACATGTAACTTCTGGTTTCTGGGGGTTGACCAGGCAACTGAGATCACAGAGAGCTTCAGAGAACAGGATGGAAGTAATGAGGGTGAGAACTTCGCTGCCCTGGTCAAGGTATGATGTTGTCTACTGTCAATCTGACATTATGAGGCCTTCAGTTAAGCCTGTTTCTTGATTAAAGGTTGTTGACTCTCAGGTGGTCCAAGTGACACTTGAGTCAGGTTTAGGTCACCGGACTGTCCCTCTGCTTCTCGCTGAGTCCTCCTTCAGCGGATCAGCCAAGAACTGGTCGTCTCTCCTTCAGCTCAGAGCTGACATGACACTGGAGGTGAGCAGAGGTTCATAGAAGTTTATTAAAACCTAGACTGGCCTTGTAGACCTGAACATAATGACAGTACTCTAATATAATACTCTACTTGAATACTGTGTTTCTGCAGGTGAATTATTTTAATGAGGTTCATGCAGTTTGGGAGCCACTGATAGAACGAGTTGACAGTGGCAGACGTAGATGGAACCTGGAGCTGGAGGTAAGTCTGTTAGTGCTGAGTTAAGGCACAACAGAAATTGTATTCCAAACATTTCACATCTAAGAACTAGTACACCTATATTATAGACTTCCTTGAGACTCCATGTTGCATGATATCATATGTTCATCAATGTTCAAATTCAGTGGAATCTGATCAATTATAGTAATGGTGGCTTTGCTCAGTCTATCTTTAGATAAAATGGCTAATCTAATCTGTGACTGTTGCGTTCTTTTTTGCAGATGAAGAACAACCCAGTTCAGGACAGAAGTCCTGTTCATGGAGATGACTTTGTCATTCTTCCTGACCCTCGTACAGCTGTTAACATCTGTTCCAAAGACACCATGAACATCACCATTTCTCAGTGCAGCCTTAATGTCTTCCAAAACCTTGCCAAGGTACAACACATCACACAAAGTCTTAGTTCACCTTTTTGTTTGATTTTAAGAAATATATAGTTTATTCAGTGTTAAAGAACAATGGAAATAAATCTGCTCAGTTTGTCATTTTCGGCTTCTGTTATTTTGGTTGTGCCTTATGCATACACACTTAATGTCCCTTTGAGTTCCTTCTCACAATACACACACCTGAATTTAAGGAGCTACTGTAACCTGATTTTCATTTTACACAGGTGAGGTTCAAGGAACTTAATGTAAACTGAATGAAATACATCATTAACTATGAGGGAACTACCTGTTATTTTGTGTTTTGCCAGAGCATGACTTTCATTAATAAAGTTTAAACTAAAATGAAATATTTCTGGTCAGGCTTTCTCAGTGGGCACAGCCTCCACCTTTGACTACTCTCTGAAGGAGAAGGCCCCCTTTACGATCAAAAATGCACTTGGGATACCACTCATTGTGCAGCACACCGCAAACCTGAGGCCAGTGCATTCACTGCAGCAGGGAAAGTTACATGAGCTGTCAGTGAACGAGAGTATGGACCTGGAGCACTCTGTATTTGAACCATCATCCCGTGGCAAACTGTCGGCTCTGCAACGGCAAGATAGCTGCCTGTTCAACCTGAGCATCGGTAAGGTTCACATTTAATGGTAACGGTCTGGGGTCAATTAATATGATGACTCTTTTTTTTTTTTTTTTTTTTTTTTTTTTTTTTATGACAGAGTTGTGGTTAAGAGACAGTTTTTAATAGTTTGTGGGTACTGTAGACTTCTGTATAAATCCATGAAACCAATTTTGGACCAATCTGAAATTATCCATCAATATCTATATTATCCATCTATAGCAATAAACAGAAGAATGTGGCCAAAGGGAGGATTGATTAAAACACACATTATTAATACATTTTTCAGTTCCTGTAGTAGAATAGTTAGAAGTAATGCAGAATGAAATGAAGATGGAAAAAATTAATGTAATTGCTGATTAAAAATTTTAATATATTGTTAATAAAAAAAAATTAATACATTAAATCTGCAGTCTCTATCTGATTATTTCAAATTAAAAAGATCACAGATGAAGTCTGTCTGCAGAAATATCGAGTGAAAACTGTTTATATTTTCCATGGCTACACTGATCAAGAACTTTTTTTTTTTTTTTTTAAAGGAAGTGTTTTAAACGTAGGTGGTGTGTGTGCTGATAGTAATGCCTTATGTGTCTATAGTGCCCTCTGGCTACAGTGAGATCTCAAACATATCTGTGGACAAACCAGGCCGCCGCCTCTACAACATCCGCGGCCCAATGCTGCAGGAGGCAGTGTCTGTGCTGCTGCAGATTGACGCTGCAGAGGGCAACAAAGTCATCACTGTCCGTTCACCGCTGCAGGTGTGATACCAAACACTCACCTACTGCACATTCAGCTCAAGTCTACATACTGCTCTTAACACCCCGCCTTCATCTTCTTTAGAGAAACTAAACGCATATTAGTCCTAATGATTATCTAGGTATATTGAGTCTCCACGTGTATTTACCAGATGTACGTTTGTGTTCAGATAAAGAATCATTTCTCAGTGCCGTTCACCATCCTGAAGTACTGTTCAACATCCAAGAGCCTGCAGATTATTGGACAAGCTGAACCTGAGAGAGAGTTCCACGTTGCCTTAGAAACCTACAGGTAACATAACCGGGATCACATTGTCCAGTCAACTTTAAATGAACTGTATAAACAAAGTGGGTGTCGCCTCCTGTGAATAAAGTGCGTGGGTGTGCACATTCTTTTTCTTGAACAGCAATGAAACTGGTCAATATTTTTTGAAGCCAGCATTGTAGCATTAGTGGTGCTACATTGTACATTGTATGTGCAGTGGCTTTAAATTAAAGTTATTATTATTAATAATAATAATAAATTGTATTCATAAACCAGCTTTCATTTGTCAGAATCTCAAAGTGCTATAGTGCTACTTATTTATTTGTTTATTTATTTATTTGCTATTTGCTCAGGAATAAGCAAATAAAAGCAAAGCTAAGCAAATAAAACAAAGTATCATGGTAGGCTATAAAAAGCCTGGCTGAACAGGAATGTCTTGAGTCCCTTTTTGAGAGACCCCTTGGTAACATCACAGTGCCAACAAATAAGCTTAGACCCTGTTCTGATTGTTCTTAACCGGTCTTGCAGTTTGGTGGTTCTGACACTCTGATTATATCCCTCCAGGAGTCAGCTGTTTTTGCGTCCAGCGGGCTGTCTGGACGGTCAGTACGGGCCATCCTCTACTTGTGTGTCATGGAAGGAGCAGGTGCATCGCAGCTCAGAGGTGCGAGCTATGCTGCAGTGTCCTGCGACTGACAGCAGCCTGCTCCCACTGATGGTCAGCACACTGGCTGTGCCCGACGATCTGCGCCACATTGATGACCACGGGGAGGAGGAGTGGGATCCAGCCTATGTTATCCATATCCACCCAGTGGCAACACTCAGAAACCTGCTACCCTACACCATCCGCTACATGCTGGAGGTGCGTCATCGAATTGTGTTTTGTCTAAAACTGTTCTGATCTCCTCTACATTGACCCTGTTTTATCAGTATAATCTGGTGTAAGTGATATAATCTGGGTTTGTGTCCTCAGAGTTCAGCAGACTCCTATGAGCTTCAGGAAGGCAGCACGTCTGACCTTCTGAATGCCCGTATCTCAGGGGAGATCATGTCGTTGGTACTGAAGAAGTACCAGGGCCGTGACTGGCACGGACATGTCCGCATCGAACAAGACATTCCTGAGTTCTTCGCGATCCCCCTGACCTGCGACAGTGACACCAACATGGTGGTGGATGTAAACTTTCATATATCAAGGACAGCAAGCCGGCTGGTCCTGTCTCTGTTCAGCCCATACTGGATTATCAACAAAACGTCCAGAGTGCTGCAGTACCGAGCTGAAGACGTGAGCGTCAAACACCCCGCCGACTTCCGAGACATTGTCTTGTTCTCCTTCAAGAAGAAGACTTTGTTCAGCAAGAGCAAGGTAAGGAACATATGGACAAGAAAACCTGAGATTAAAACAGCATCAATTTCAAACTCCTTTTTCTTGCTTCACTTAATTTTAAATTTTCTCCATGAGCTATATTTCTCCGTACTCTGCCTGTCAAGTAATTTTCAAAGAAATTGTTGAAATATTTAAAAAAAATAAGAAGGAAATGCAAATTAACTTTTTTGGAAGGGAAAATAGCCAGACTAGTGTTATCATAAGGTGATTATAAAAGCAAAATTACCCTTTATTTTCCTTCCCTAAAACCTCAAAAAGCTGGTTAATTATATGGGTTAAATGTTCCTATTCCATCTTCCAAAAGAATAATTTGTTCTTTTCTAAAACAAGAACTGTTTTTCAACTTTTGTTTCTATCAACACATTGCTGTTGTGTAAAAATAAGTTGTTGTAAACGCCACCAACTGTATAAAAGTTGACCCATCAGCCCCCTTAAAGTGTAGCCAGAACACCATGGTTGTTGCTTCCTGGATGGCTGTTGTGTGGATCAGGGGTAGGACATTTATTTAAACGGCTGATTACAGTGTTTACTAATTACATGTACATGTTGTGTGTGTCCTTCTGTGTGTTGCAGCTACAGCTGTGTGTCTCCACCAGCTCCTGGTCTGACGGTTTCTCTCTGGACACGGTGGGGAGTTACGGCTGTGTTCGCTGCCCTGGCTCCAACATGGACTACCTGGTACCATAAATAACATAAAATCATCTCAAATCTTGATATTTTAAGAGATCACAGTACATATATTTATATATTACACTGTACAACGAAAGTTTATGAATTTTTTTTCACAGATAGGACTTGATGTAGTTTTAGTCAATTTTGGTATGTAGAATTCAAATTTGATATCTGTTTTTTAAAGGGCCCCTATCATGCAAAATCGACTCTTCTGGGGTTTTGTCCTCTTAACAGAGCTATTGGGGTCCCATATACATGCTCAAAGTATCATTTTGATTGATTAGCTCTTCCCTGCGGGGGAAGGGAAAAGGCGCCGGGAGCCGTAATTCTCCAGCCAAACGAGCTGTTTGCCGTTGCTGACGCGCCTACGGATTTCTCCTCCAGGGCAATCTTTACTTAATTTAGTTTTACATGTTAAAAATGCATATGTTAAAAATCAGTTTAATTTTCACAATTATATAATACAATACATATCTACAAAAAAACAGTCTAACATACAGTAGCAACTAATAAGTGGAAACAAACTGAATGAAATCCAATATTAATTTTGCTGGAAAATGGCTATGGCTGGAAGTCTCTGAATCACACACAAGGCTCCAGCAGTCGTCAGCAGTAGCGCTGGTATAGCCTGACCCTAACCAACAATAGAAAAGATGTTTATTTGTTTATTTGTTTATACAGAATACATAATGGATACGGGTAATGGATGAAATGCAATAAATGCACAAACACTAATTCCAAATTCTTAATTCCTAAGAAATAACTGCATTTTTGAAATCCTCATTAAATTCTGGTTTAAATACAAGTCACATGATGAGTGATTATGATCATGATTAGTGATATGGATTTTTTTGGGGCCGATACTGATATATATATATATATTTTTTTTTTTTTACATCAGCCTTGGCCAATAACCGATACAGGCTGCTGATATTTCTAAGCTGATGTTTTTGAGCAGATTTTG
>JAPTYR010000018.1:29754465-29769907 GCA_029814505.1 Siphamia roseigaster | reverse complement strand
AATGTTGTTTTAGTTCCACCAAAAACCACCCAAAAAAAATAAAATCCTGAAGTGAAATTACACCGGACACTTTACAAGTGCGATACTTCCTGCACAGTCACGTGACATAAACAATCACGGCGGAATGCTAGTCCCTGTGGTGAAACAATAATAAGAATGACAATGTTCGTTTCGGTTCATGAGGGTCATTTTTGGTTGTTATGTTTATGCTATGATATGTTATTATTTGGTAAATTATTATTATTTAGGTTTGGAGATTTTTGTTAAAACCCTCAGTTTGCAAACTTGGTGTGTCCAGGGGAGGGGCTAGGGAGTATATAAGGAGGGTTTTTTTGTTCTGTGGGGGGTTAAAGGTTTGGGATCTGAATAATAGAAGTTGGTGAGTGAACTGGGAATTTTGTATTGTAAATATTTTTGCATGTGTCTTGGATAGAGCGGTGATAGATAAATAAATAAATAAAAAACCTTAAAAATAGTTTGATAATAATTATTTTTTTGAACACACAAGAATCGAACCCGGGACAATCTAATAGACCTAAACCTCTTCTCCGATGGCAGCAGTTCAAACCGCAGTTGACCTGGGGTGGGAGGGGTCAGCTGTGGTCAGTTGTGCCCTGCTTAGGTGATGTTGTCCAAGGGGGGCAGAGGGGAACCTATGATTTTCTCTGCAGATCTGATGATCCTCTGCAGAGAAGGCAGTAAACCACACCGTAATAGAGTATACCAGCACTGACTCGATGGTGGCCACCAGCAGCTTCTCCTCCAGGTGGTGTCTCCGGAGCAACCGCAGGAAATGGAGTTTCCGCTGGGCCTTCCTGGTCAGTGTTGTGGTGTTCTCCTTCCACTTGAGGTCTGCTAGGATGTATGTCCCCAGGAACTTAAAGGAGGACACCTGCTCCACCCGTGTCCCCTTAATGTTCACTAGTCTGGCGAGCGCCAGACTAAATCACAAGTGAGATTTAGTCTGGAGACCACCCATTAATTTTCTCGTAGAGAGGTGTCATTTCCGTAGCCGTTGATTGGGCGGTACGAATGTCTATCACTCGCCGGGGAGAACCCATGCTGCCTTGCACGCGATGATAAACGACTAACGCTAAACGCTGTTCATCTTTTAAAGTGAACTTACGTTCTAAACTATTTAGAACACTTTCCAGAGCTTCTTCGAAAGATAGCTTTGCATCTGCTGCCGCCATGATGGATTTGCGAAAGAAAACTACTAACTTCCGTTTGTCGAATAGTACGCGTCATCGTCTTTCGTCCCTCCTCGTTCTGTGATTGGCCCCCAGATCCATGCGAGGATTTCGGCCATGGTCTCCAGGCTGTCGAGCAGTTCGAAAAGAACGTGCGAGGCAGCATGGGTACTCCCAGGCTAGGTGTACCCCGCCTTCGCCCTATGTGGCTGGGATAGGTTCCATGGGACCCCCGTGACCCTAGTGAGGATGAAGCGGGTTTAGATAATGAGATGAGATAATAATAATAATAATAATCATATACATTTTTCACAATATTCAGATTCTTGTAATAGACCTTCAGCTACATAGCCTGTGGGGTCCCAGTTTTCTTTTTCAGGTTTCATTGCTATGGGGCTTAAAATGCAATGCCAGATCTGGTGAAATTATATTGAGCACTTGGAGAGGTGACCAGGTGTCCAACTTTATGAGATACTGCACAGCATATTGCTCCACATCTAACAAATTTCAGTTGAGAGACAATTTTGAAACTTCAAACAAATTAAAGTCACATTTGTAATCCACATGCTCCAAACTTAATTGCAAAAAATCTTGTGAAGTTTCCTTTTGAAATATAACTCTTTACAGATTAATGAGAAATAATGAATAATGAGAAATGCACTTTTTTAAACCTTAAGCAACACCATGTGAGAAACACAAAAAGTTACTTATAATACTATACAATATTTACATTTAGTCTAAATGAGAAAGAAAGAAAGACTGGGAGAGAGAGTGAGAGAGAAAGGAAGAGAACAGAGCAGAATAAAGATGAAAATGTAAATAAATAAATGGAAATAACCAGATGAGATTAAAAATACAATTTATCCAAATATGACGCCACCAATGTTAATGCCATTGGTCACACTACCTCACCTCACCATCACAGTACTGTTTTCATTAATTCTTATTATTGTCATTATGATGATTAATCAATTTAATTATTTATTTTACTATTGTTATTATTATTTTTTTTATTTTTCTTTCCTTTTTCTCTCTCTCCCACCAAATGGTGAAAATGAACTCATGGCCTTCATGTGCATTAAAAACAGGGAAGCTTTCAGTCGACTGCTGGAAGTGGTCACCCTTCCACAGGTAGGTCGACCCCTTGCTTGTGCTTATTTTTTTTACACTTAATTACTTCTCAAACAAATGTTTTATTCTGGGTGATAAATCCTTGATAAAGTCTTGAAAGCATCCATCCAAACCAACGTGGGCTGTACCATCACATGTCTTTTGTGGTTTTTGAAGGGAAAAGTGTTGATTGAAGCTTATTTTGCTCATTTTTTAGCAGAACAAGAAACTGTCAAGTAGAGTGTAACCGATCTGAGAAGCCAAAATGCTGTCTATGAATTAATTTGTTTTTGATCAGTGATATAATTCATATGATTTTTTTTTTTTTTTTTTTTTACGTCTAGTGTAAATAAATATATCGAATTTATCCTCTGATCATTGGTCCCACATTTTCCTTCTGGGCACCCTTGGAAACTCAAATTAGCCATTTTAACATTAAAATTGATAACAATAAATAAAGGGTGTAGCTGCTGCAAACGGTGGTTTTGGAATTACCACTGACTATCCAATAGGAATAACCCCTTTTACACGTCTACTCTTCCCCCATTAACAAGTAATGAGAAGGGGCGGAGGAGTGAGCAATCAAAATATTATAACATTAAAGGGGAGTTACAGTCTGTGGTTGGAAGTTCTCTTGTTCTAGCTTGTTCCACTGAGGTTCTGGAAGGAATAAGCAGGCAGAACCAGCCGTTGTCTGCCCACTACCGCTGGATTCTTTAGGAAGCGTAAAGAGGTTTGTTTATGCAGCACTACTTTTGTGTACATCCGACAATCTCTGTCACAAACTAAGATACAGGTTATGGAGATCCTTATGAAAAAGACACAAAAAGTTAATAGAAAGATTCATGAAACTTGTTTACTTTCGTGTTCTAGAGTGTGGACGCTGGTGTTAATGTCTGTGGATGAGAATAGTTGCGTATGTTTTGGATCTATTTTCTTTGGGATGGCCGTGCTGCGCCTTTCTCTCTCTCTCGCCTGTGCTAGGCCGCCATCTTGAATTTTAATGTTAATTTCTTTTTTTAAAAATGTGTTTCCTGTGATATTTCGTTCAGGGTGTCGTGCCAATTTTGGATTAGTTTTCAGGACTACGGTTTTATTTTGTGATTGTAAAACAAAACACCTTGTGAGTATGAAATATGTTCGTCCGGTTTCTGTTATCGACTCAAGACATTTAACGCTATCAACGCGTGAAAATGCTCTCAGCTTAGTGCTATTTAACTCTTAGCTCTCATGGTAAATAACAGTGCCTTCGCCGAACTGGTGATCTTATAACTGTGGTAGTTACAGTGTTGTGCATCTATAGTAATACGTACTTCTAAAGTAACTTTTGATTTGCTTACAAACGAGTCATTTAGCCAGTTAAGCTAGCTAATGGCTTCCACATCAAACAAGCAAAGCTAACGCAGGGGATGTCAGCTAGCTAGCGTTAAATGCTTTGGTCCAGTAGTCTGCAGGTAAGTAGCATAATGTTAGCTTTATATTTGCTCTAATTTATATGCAGCTATTTTCTGGCTTCTGTTGAATATTTAAGACTGTATAATACTTTTACAACCACAAATTGAAATATTTTGTAGCAGTATACTTTCAAATGATTACTAATGTGTTTATCGGCTGTGGGTAATGACGTTAAGTCGAGCTAAGTTAGCTGTCCTCAAACGGAGTTCGGTGCTATCAGCTGCTAGCTAATGCAAACTAAGTGCAATAGTGGTTGTCACTAAGGTTGTCTACATATATATTGTTTGGCTTAATAATGGTCACGCTTTCGTAAACGGGTGATGACATTATTACACCACGCTGGGGACTTATTAAGCTAGCTATAGGTTTGTGTGTTGTGGTTTGGATGTACAATAGCAAATACCGAAGCCGATTTAAATATGGAGTTGTTATACAGTGTCATATTACAAACGTAAGTAATAGTAGTTTTTATTTGGGGTTTTGGTCGTAGTCATTGTGTCTATGTTGATTTGTGGTGTAGCAATGATTGTTTTTGAGTTACTTGTTGGAAATGACCATACCCTCGTACCGGTGACCGGCGTACGCTGCATGCTAACCACCACGGCCGAGCATCTCTGGCGTCGCCTGTGGTGGTTAGCCCAGTGCTAACGAATTGAATGGGTGGGGAGACGGCTGGTTGTTAGCAAACAACGCAAGCTAAATTGATAACTCTAATCTTGGCCTCACCAGCCGGTATGGCCTTCCGGATTTCCGTGGTATCTGTGTTTTTTTTTTTTTACGGCTGTTTGCACAAATGCTACCCCCATGCTACAGATGCGAGGCATGTTATGCATCGATTACATTTGGGATGCTGATCCATGCGACTGATTTACAAAGCTGCATCGCCTGTAGTACACGTCTAATGGTTTGTGTAATCAGAAACGCGATGATACGTATTAATTCAAGTTTATCAAACAGAACTGTACAGCGTAATAATTTCCATGAATGGTTGGTAGCACTAAAGACGTTTCTGTTGCACCTGACAGTTAAGTTAGTGAAATATTTGGGGTTACCTCTAAGGGGCGCTGCAGGACCAATTTTAGTTAGACATCGTCAACACTGCTTAGCATGGTTGTTTATAACCTCACCAATGTACCGAGTACCAGCCATTACCTGGAAGAATGACTGATGGTGGTCACATGTTGCACTTCACCGGCAGCTTATATTATTAGCGTGGTGGTTGTCAACCTTCAGTGTACTTACTTGGCTGATGTGAGGTGGATAAAATGTTTAATATTTAGTGGACAGTAAAGTTGTTTGAATGAATTAACCACAAAGTCAGCCTGTGAATGTTAATTGCAATTGCAACAGTTAAAGGTCCAATGTCTGTTTGTATTCAGCAACAAGGAGTAGTTGTCTCAAATAACTGTAAAATTAAAATTGCTAAATTTAGTGTGACTTTTAAGTTTGTATGCTTGAACTGGAAAAAATGTGCATGTCAAAAATATCAGTTTCCTGTGCACACTCTTTGATGACAAAGTGAAATCATGATATTGTTAACAATAAATGCAGTAAGTTTCACCAAAGTAAAACACTTTATCATACATTGACCAACTTGATTGTACGTTTTTCTTGATTTTTACTTTAATCTATTTAAAATAGTTTTCTCATCAGACTGTGATCCATTGCATGTTGTATGACAGTGCAATCTGTTGTGACCTTGCCGTGAGTGTTCATCACACATAATCTAGCCAAGCTTTGTGGTTGAAGTATATGGTTTATATTTGATCCATGTTTGTGACATTACATGGACCTAAACTGTTTTTGTTGTTTGGCAAAGGCAGAGGCACATTTATATCCTAGAGCAGAGCTTGGAATATAAAAAAAAATATCTGCGTGTTTTATCTCAATTATGTCTTTCAGGTAGCAGTTTGGTGTTAACAGGGACACACTTTGAATGTATGTTCCTTTGTGGAAATCATTGCCACCCATACTGTATTTCCCTTCCATTTGCATTCCTTTGTGAACATCTAAGTTCCCTGGCTGTGGATCCATGTACTTTTGTTGTGTGTTCTGTCTCCAGGTTTCATACACTAGACCCCAGTCTTCCCCACTCAAGAGTGTTTCCTCATCTCGGAGACTAAATGCAACTGGACCAGGGGGCTTGTGGGCATGAAGTGGCTTGGCGAATCCAAGAACATGGTATTAAATGGCAGACGACACGGAACGAAGTTGACCAGCGATCCACCTGTGAGCCAGAGCCAGACTCGCTCTCAGCATCCACAGAGGTCATCCCTGCGCCCCAACAAAACCCACCCAAGAAACCGAAGATGTAGCCGCAGTAAGTTGAGACCAATATTCACATTTACAATTCAGGAAGTTGTCAGCTGTCACACCAAAATGATGATCTGTGATTATGTTTACAGGGTTTAATGCAGCCAACCTGGAGGCTGAGAGGCGCTATGTGCCCTCGTCAGGAATGACTGCCAAGGAGTTGTGTGAGAATGATGACTTGACCACAAGCCTCATCTTGGATCCATACCTGGGCTTTCAAACTCATAAAATGAACACCAGGTCAGCAGCCTTATCCCTGAATGACTGATGATTTGAGCATTGGAGTGGAAACATCGTGCTGAGCTCACAGATTAAAGATTCATTGTGCAGCGTCCTCACAGATTATTATTATTTTGTTTAACTTCTGTTATAGAGGTGGTTAACATGACCTCTATCAAGTTGAATGTAGTTTTGTTATGAAGATTCAGTAATTAGTCTGTAAATTCAAATGATCTAAATCTGACATATGGCTTGGCAGAATAATTATTTGGTCTGTCGGTGCAGCAATAATGGTAGCAGTTGATTCAGCCGTAAACAAACATCATACAAAATGAAGGGCAAGAGCATACCTCTCACATTTAATTATTTCCATATAAATAATTCTTATTCAGAATTATTCTGTTCTTCATACTTGTGATCACTTTGTGTAAATTTGCTGCCTCTAGCCATTTGTTATACCAGGATGTGCCCAAATGATAAAGAATTGAGCTGATTTGAAGAGCAGAATTTTCAGCGCTGAATATGGAATTATGTACAATTTTTAACAATTTGTTTTGTGCCATAATTGTTCTCATAGATTTCGGCCAATTAAGGGAAGGCAAGAGGAGCTGAAGGATATCATTGAGCGTTTCAAGAAACACGACAACTTGGAGAAAGCTTTCCGGGCTTTGACGTCTGGAGACTGGGCACGGAATCTGTTTCTCCACAAAACAAAAGCACAGGAGAGGCTCTTCAAGCAACATGTAAAAAATTACTGAATGCACACTTGTAAGTTACAGTATCAAAGTCATTCACAACGCACTGCTAATTATGTGTTGTTGTTTTTTCCCACAGGTGTTTGTATATCTGCGGATGTTTGCAACAGACAGCGGGTTTGAAATTCTTCCTTGCAACCGTTACTCATCAGAGCAAAATGGAGCTAAAATTGTGGCAACAAAAGAATGGTGAGGACAAACTACCTCCTTTTAACTTAAGATGGTCACAGCACTAATCAGTTGTCATCACCCCTCTCCCTCTATGTTATCTGTTCTAACTTGTGTGAAAAAATGAATGTCTTGTACGTGTGTTATTACTACGTTCTTGTCAGGATCCTACACATTAGCAGAAGTTCATCCTGGACAAAAAGTAGCTGTAAAGTGAACGTATTTGTGAAAGCACTTTGATTCCTTATCTGTTATACATTTTTCTGTCTTCTATTGTTTTACAGGAAAAGAAATGACAAGATTGAGTATCTTGTGGGTTGCATTGCTGAGCTTTCAGAGAGTGAGGAGAACTTGTTGCTCAGGCATGGGGAAAATGACTTCAGTGTCATGTACTCAACTCGCAAGAACTGTGCGCAGCTTTGGTTGGGACCGGCAGCGTTTATCAATCATGGTATTCATCTGCTGCTATTAACACTGTAACTGCACTATTAATGAATTCAGGAAAAACTGATCTTATGGATAGAAGTGTTGTATTATTTTTTTTTTTTTAGAAATATTAGAACAGTCTTTAGTAGCTTTTGAATGAACATGTTTTTAATTACTAGGAATATGATATAAATAATTTATTCCTCCGATCTCTTGGACACTGCACCTGATTCTTTTTAAATAGAAAAATTGTCCAACTGATTTTTCTGACACTATTCACGTGATTCTTTTCAAAATTCACAAACATGTTCTTGTGCCTTTCTCTCAATTTTTGCCTTTTTTTTTTACAGTTACTTTAATGAATGATTCTTGGTTTCTTTTGGAGCTAAATTTATTTTTTGTCTTTCTGTTCTTTTAGATTGTCGACCAAACTGCAAGGTAGGCTCTTCGCAGTGTTTCATGTTTCATGGCTCTTTGATCTTTCTGGTTTTTAGATGAATGTTCCCTAAACTAAAGTTCATTTTATTTATTTATTTATTTTTTAGTTTGTATCGACAGGACGGGACACGGCCTGTGTCAAGGTTTTGAGGGACATTGAACCAGGGGAGGAAATATCATGTTACTACGGAGATGGGTTTTTTGGAGAAAACAATGAGTTTTGTGAATGCTATACATGTGAAAGGTAGGAGTTCTATCTTAAATGTTTTATAACGCATTTCACGTTAAACATTTTTAGCTTGTGTATTTGCATCATATTAGTTGCATATTAACTCTGTCACAATAAAGTAAAGCTGACCATGTTCTACAACTATTGCAATGGACACTCTTGTATAAACCCTGTACTGAGGAAAACACATTATGATTATATAACTTCTGTTCATTATTACCAGTAAAATAGAAGGTTATTGAGGGAAAACTATTAACCCTAACCCTATTACAATTAAAAACTACAAACATGCTTAACGAACTATTTTGAAAAATGAAAATCTAAATATAGGTTGGTAATATAAATATAACTGTAAAATTCAATTAAAAGTAAAACTATATACAAATGTTTTCAATAAAAATCATGTATGTTCATAGGCGGTTTTTTTAGCTGAACCTCTTCAAACCAAACTCTTCAAAACAACCACAATTTCACAACTGAAAACAAATAAAAATACAATTTCAGCTGCAATTCTTCAAAACAAACAAATTATAAAATAACAGAGAACTTTGCATTGTCAAAAAGTGCAAATGTAACATTAAGAGAATCAAACTATATACAGATCACTCCCGCGTCTCACTTCCTGCAGCGAGTTTGACTGCTCTGTCTGTGATGTCATAAGCTCAGGCAGCGTACAGTCGAATCAGCTGATCCTAAGGTCTTCATGTAAATTAGTATCGGCTGATTCGACCCAGTTGTAAAATGGCAACCCGCGTCTCACTCCCGCAGTTCAGCGAGTTTTACACCTGCGTCTGTGATGTCCTATGCTCAGATAAGGTCCTCACGTACAGTAATATCAGCTGAGTGTAGGTCTTCACAGTAGTATCGGCTGATCATAAGGTCCTCACATAAATTAGTATCAGCAGATTCGACCCAGTTGTAAAACGGTGAATATATGATCAGAAATGCACCACCTGCCATCTCATCCCATGCATTTTAAGTGCACTTTTATGCTCGGATAAACATATTTTTTATTATAAAATTAATAAAATCGTATCTCTGGTTTTCCATGGTCTATCTGGACCAAATAGAACTTGGGACGGAGTTTCACATTCGCACGTTCGAGCAAAGTTGACAGCAGTGCTCCATGTGACATGGTTTGTTTGTTATGGCGCTATAAAGACACCATGTGATTTTTAACGGGCCGGGACAACCCCTAGGGGTTAAAATTCTAAATTACTCTCTGGCTAGGCAGGGTGGGTAGGAGTGGCAAAGTGTTGTCTGGTGGGGTGGGGGGTGTCAGTAAACTTTGCTTGCTTAGCATTTACTAATGTACTGTAGCGCCTTAATTATCCAGTAATCCTCAATACATCTTGATAAGACATTTGTTAACTAGAAAAAAAAGCACTCAGAGAGCGCAGACTTCCGCCAAGCAGCTCAGTTCCACCTATATTGAGATTTCCACCTAAAACAACAGTGTTACAATTATTTTGTCTACATCCTTAGATTCCTTGACCATGAAAATGTACCTCTAGTAAGTGGATTCATGTTGATATCATTATTAATTCAGTAGTTATTCACAAAATTGTCTTTTTCGATAATGGCGTTTTTGTTTTTTTTTCTCCCAGATCACCACCAAAATTTAATCATTTGTTGATCTCCCTGTTACCAATCTACCCTGAAAATTTCATCTAAATCCATTCATTAGTTTTTGAGTTATCTTGTACACAAACAAACCAACGCAGGCAAAAACATAACCTCCTTGACAGAGGTAACAATTATGACAACCACAGGTTTATAAACAAGAACATCATTATTGGACACATTTGCTAAGGCAAAGCTTATTGTGGCGTTATCTAATGATAAAATTACCTCGTATTAAAATGTTAATTTACCAACTAATACATTTATAGCTTTGATATGCACGTTTCATCTGAAACAGTAGTTTTAACAGTTTTCCGTGATGGTACTCTTTTCATTTTCTGTTTGTTTTAATTTTTTTTCTTTTTCCACTGTTGTGCAGACGGGGTACTGGTGCTTTCAAATCTAAAGCTGGGCTGCCAGTGGAGGTACCAGTGATCAATAGCAAGTACGGGTTGCGGGAGACAGACAAGCGACTGAACCGACTGAAGAAACTGGGGGAAGGAAACAGGAACTCGGATAGTCATTCTGTAGGCTCCCACACTGATGTAGACTCTCAGGAAATGCCAAAAACACATCAATGTAAGAATAATTGTCTTTTTTCTAAGTAAGATTGTTTGTGTAGTCATTTCCTTATCTTCATTCCACACTTTCATATATGTGATGTTAAATAATTGCATAATTTCTCATCTAGTTCAGTATGAGTAGTGATGTATTATTAATGTTGTGGTGTCAGTAATGTAAATGCCTGTAATGAAATTGTAAGCATAGGCCCGTTTCTAAAAAATGTTGTTAATGTGTAATTTGTGATATTTTTTCTTTTCTTCTAGCTGCCAGAAAACGAGCATCATCTGGCATGAAGTATAAAAACAGGACTCAAACCAGACAGACTTTGTCAAGAGCCCTTACTACCTCATGTTCAAAACAAGGTCGTGTAAACAATAACAGGGTACCAAAGAGACTAAAATCCCAATCCAAGCCTTCACTAAGTAAAGTCCAGTTGCGGAGTCGCAGGAGGGCTGCAGAAACCAAGGCGTTGGCCAAAGGGGATACTGGCCAGCTGGGTCTCAGGGACTCAAAGGTGTCGCTGTGTAAAGGTGTCACTGTCAAGAAGGAAAAGGATGGACAGGAGCTGGTGCAGCAGACACTAGGCCAGCGGGGCTGCCTTACTCGCTACGCTGCCAATGCTGCAAAGGAGAATGGCAATCTAGCAGCTGTGCAAAGTAACGAGGGTAGCCAGTGTTCAACGTACAGAACTCGGAGGTCCACTAGGACTCTTGTAAAAGCCCAGGACACAGCAGGTGGTGTTAAGCTGGAGCCCAGTGCTCTGGAAGGCTTGAGCCCAGTCCCTGGTGGAGTGGTCATTAAAACAGAGCCAGCTGATATGGAGGAATATCTCCACCCTGGAGTTGGACTGGAGCAGCCAAAAGTAGATACCGGCTACAGTAGAAGAGGAGGCTCATGCACCAGGCAGAAACGGCTGACACGGCTCAGGACTGAGCGGACGATTAAATGCGAGGACTCGTACAGTGAGCCGTTCGTGCCAGTGTCTGCCAGTCATGCTGCCAGCTTCTCAGACTGTGGCAATATGCTTTTGAGCTACTCGGACCGACACAGGGACTACAAAGGGGTCACCAATGGGAGCAAATCCCTTCGCAGGGACAAAAGCAAGAGCAGTTGCCGGTCGCAAGACAAGGGCAAGAAGAAGCGCCAGATCACTCGCTACGATGCACAGCTGATCCTGGAGAACAACACGGGCATCCCCAAACTGACGCTCCGCCGGCGGAGGGACAGCAGCAGCAGCAAGACCAATGACCCCAGCGATGCCATCGGCTCCTCGAACCTTGCCATCGGCTCCTCGAACCTTTCCACCGCTGGCATCAACTCTGCCTCTTCCAGCAAGATCAGCATCAAGTTCAGCAAGGACCGCGATAAGGACAAGGGCAGCTCTTACATAGCCAGACTGAATAACGGCTTTGCCCCTGTGGTCCACAGTAACTCCACCAAGTTAAAAATCCAACTGAAGAGGGAGGATGATGCACGGAGAATAGCCCAGACAAAGGCAGACCAGATGTCCTACAACGGGGACATTGGTCAGAGTCTGGAGGCTAGGAATGGCGCACACCGGACCCAAAAGGTCATAGGAGATCCAACGTCCGAAGAGGACAATGACGATGAAGGGGAGGACGAAGATGATTACTTCGACAATGAGTTTGAAGATGATTTCATTCCACTTCCTCCGGCGAAGCGTCTTCGACTTATTGTGGGTAAAGACTCCATGACCATTGATATCTCCTCCACGAGGAGAGAAGATCAGTCTCTGAGGCTCAATGCATAAGCTGTGGAGCTCATCACTCCCACCTTTTCCTGTAAATAAAGATGACTCGCTAATCAACTGTTGTGTTGATGTAAAAGAAGTACAGTAATTTAAAAAGAAAACAAAAAAATCCTGAAAAACAAGAATTGAAATGTTACTAGAGGGGGCTGTTGAACTAAAACTAATTCTCATGGTTCCTCTTTATTTGGGTCATCTCTTAAGTTTCTGTTCTAATGTTAAGGTCTTATAGAAACAGTTCACCCAAAGTGTACTCACCCAGAGTTGGTTAACTAAAACTAACTATAACTGATAATTCATCCTTCATTTATTGTCTCAGTAGAAATGTCAGAAGCTTGCAGGTTGCACTTTCTAAATGCATGAACTATTTGTTATATTTCACTATGAAACAGTTTAAAATTTTGGATCACTGTGGGACAGATTAGTTTGGCCTCTGAGCACAAAAGCAACCGGCACTTTTGGCCATTTTTACTGACAGTTTATTGAAAAAGAAAAAAAACAGCTCATCTTCAAAATAACCATCTTCCTTACATACTCATGTTTTCTTGGCATTTAAACTGCATGCAATGCTATTGGTGAATGCAGCAAGTTGCCAAGTTCTTTCTGAATAATTCTACAGTATGCCAAGTGAAAAAGGAGAATTAGTTTTCAGTTCAACTATTCCTTTAAGTGAATGCACTTGTTCTATTCATAATGGACATGGATATTGTAGAAAGTGTACAGTATGGTGACTATCCCCTCTGTCTCATAGGCAGGTTTTTATTGAACTTTTTGATTTCTGTCTCGGTTTGTATAATTTGTGTGGCAGACCATACTGTCATGTGGTTGGTCCAGAGGCATTATAATAAGGTTCATTTTGAAGTTTGGTGCCATGTTCTCATTATCTCTGTAGGGTTCCTGCCAGAGAATCACTTGAATTAGCACTGTATTAATTACTCATATAGCTCTGTAGAAGTCAAACTTGTATCATGAAGTTACTCATGTGTGGTGCTTCGCGGGCAGGCAGTTTTTGGTATTTTTTTTTTTGTTTTTTTTGTTTTTTTTTGGAAGTAGAAATTAAATATTTTTAGATGGAGCTGAATCAAAAGTTGGTGTGTTGTGAACCACTGACATTAAACATCCCACAAAGAAATTCCTAATGAAATACTTATACACTGCATGTACAATTTCTGTCTAATTTCTGTCATGCACAATTTCATATCCATTATTGAAAGAGTTAATTTATTTAGAACATTTGCAGCAGAAAAGAATGATGTGCACAAGTCCCTTTTCAGTGTACTGGCTGCTTTTTTTTTTCTTTCGTTCTTTAAACTGCATCAAATAAAAGCACACCGGATCTTTAAGGAAGTTAAAAATGTCTCATTAAATTGATTTTTTTTTTTTTTTTTTTTTTTTTTTTTTTGTCGGGTTTTTTTTTTTTTTTCTTAGTTTCTTTATTTGAGCTTTGGAGCACTTCTATAATGGCAACATGGCACAGATATAAGTTTGAGCCTTTCACTCAAGAAGAGAAACTGAAATCAAACCAAATCCGTATATAAAGGTTTCATCTATGCTTTTTGAAAGTAATGTACAGAAAGACTGGCTCACCATCCCACAGCAAGACCACAAATTACATTTCATCACAAGTCCAGTCTCATTGTTTTTGAACTCAGTCTGATTTTGGAAGCAAGTAAATGATATCCATTGACACTAGAAAATCACATTGACTGAAATGTACGTAATAGCATAGAAATATGTATTCTTTATTCTTTGGTGCTACTTTATTTCCTTCTCATCTGTTTGAATTTGTGTCCTGTGTTACTCTGTTGGTGGCAGCATTAACTTCTTGAGCCTGAATTTTGGACATGTCTCACATCATTTATCTGTTGTATCTAGTTCATTTTTTTTTTCTTTGTAGGATATTTTTCGATGCACAATTTAAAACAAAAAACTATCCAACAGCATTAGGTGCCTTAAGAAAGACACATTTAGACCAAATTTGTGACACGATTAATCAGTGGAGAGTGAAAATGCTAAGCCATCTGCTTCCCCTTTGAATTTTCAGAAATACTTTTCAAAGTCTCTGTCAGTCCTTCTGTATATTATTTTTGTTTCTGTGGAAGTAAATGAACTGCCCAACGGATCAAGGGATCAACTGAGATGAATGTTAACCCACTCTTCTTGTGTTTAATATGTACTGTTCATATCACCAGCAGCTAATCACCGTTCTGAACCTGGCTCAGTCTATCCTTCCCTTTTGTTCAGACGTCTCCATCCGACACTGTAAACTGTTCCAGGTGTACCTACGTCTGTGTGGTCTTTGTCCAATAGACAGCTGTCAAGATTTCCAATTGATTCAAAAAGAAAGAAAGAGAGGAAAAAAAAAAAAAAAAGCAAAACAAATGTGAATAGTTTGCGGACATTTTAACGTGTTGCGTGGGTAGTGGGAAACATGTAAAGAGAATTAAAAATGGGCAGTGCATATATTGTCCAATATGTAAATCATGTGAACACATCTTGTACTTATTTAACAGTTTTGAATACTTGAAAACTATATAAAGTTTCTTTGTGACTCTTGTTTCTTGAGCTTGTTTGAAGGTTTAGTGGATGGTGATGGATGAGGGAAGTGAACATCACATGTCAAACTGATTTAATGCTTCTGTTTTCACTGTCTTGGATCAGATTTACATTTCGAGGTTCAGTACGTAACGTTCATTCATTAGATTTGTGTTGGAGTTATTATTGAGCTGGTTGTTGTGGTTTGTGGTTTCTTGACATTAGATAACTCCATTTGTAACCTGACGGTCATCCGCATGGTAACACCCACTCATTTCTGTGTGAAAGATTTGGGTTGGGTTTTTTTTTCCCACAAAAATCCTTCCACTCTCTCTTGGGAACTGAATGGAGGGCGTTTATATGCACACTAATATTCCACTATAATTGCAAAATTTACAGGCCCCATATAAACAGTATTTCATTGGGATTTTTCCAATTAAGCTTGTTCCCCAGTGGAGTATTTTCGGACGTGGGATATCTTTGGACTTGTTTACAGCGGATTCAGAAAATGAAATTAATTTACAGGTTTTACAGCAAGTTGCAACACTCAGGCACTGTAAATAATCAGCTGGAATGGAGACAAGGTCCTCTTACGAGCAGGGGCGTAATTTGTAGGGGGGTTACGGGGGTCATGACCCCCCCAAACCTC
>JAPTYR010000018.1:29439935-29463755 GCA_029814505.1 Siphamia roseigaster | reverse complement strand
CAATGTGATTTAAAAAAAAAAAAAAAACACTAATTATGACTGTCATTAATTAATCTCAATGCAATAATTTGACACCCCTATATAAAACAATATAATAACAAATACATAAAATACAATAATATAAAACAAGTACATACATTTCATATACCATGAATATTAATAATATTATCGATTATTTTTATCAGTGTTTTGCTGCTGTGACTGAGATGAAGATCCAACAACACCTCAACAACAGAACCACCTGTAATGATGAAATCTCTATCAGCAACAACCTTGATTTAAGTTTAGAGGTAATTTTAAATTCTTATTTCATTAGGAGTTTGTGAGTTCGTTTCTGACCTGATGGTATTTACTGATTCCAACAGCATAACTCTAATGTGGACTTAAATCCCGCAGCTCCCCACAGTTCTGTTTCCACATGTGTCTGGCAGTTTGCAGCGGATGAAAAGAGAATGGGTTATTCCTCCAATTAACTTTCCAGAGAATGACAGGGGGCCTTATCCTAAATACATGGTTAAGGTAATTAAAGTATACGCTCAGTGTGATGTCATGTGATAGTTACAGTCAAATCAGTTCTATTTATTCCAATGTTTTCAAATATATTTGCTGTACCTAATCCACCTTCACTGACTCAACTTTCTTCATTGTGCTTTAGATCAAAACAAGTAAAGATGCAACAGTAGCGATAACTTACATGATCACTGGGCCTGGGGCTGACCTGCCCCCTGTGGGTGTTTTTACCATCGGTCGCCGATCTGGGGTGTTGTATGTGACCCAGTCGCTGGACAGAGAAAAAATATCCAAATATACCGTGAGCTCAAGTTAAATCACATCTCAACCTTAATAGGGAATCTCATGTCTGTACCTTTTTTCTATATACATCTGTATGCTTTCTGTATGTGTTGTGTGTATGGCAGCTGAGGGCCCATGCACTGAATGAGGGGGTCAAGGCTGAGGAACCCATGGAGCTCATTATTAATATTATAGACCAGAACGACAATGCACCAGAATTTACTCAGAACCCTCTCTATGGCCAAGTGAGCGAAAGTGCTGCTATTGGTGAGTCAAGGACTGCATTTGCACAGCTAGTGTTAAGGCTTAGTTCTGGTTTTCTGCTGAGATGAAATCCCCCCTGCCACTCCAACAAAACAAAACAAAACAAAAAAAAAGGGGGGGGCAGTATTGTTTTTGGTTTGTTTGGTTGTTAATACTCCTGCAGCAAAACTATTTGTTGAATTCATACCAAATTGTGTTTATAGATTGCCAGTGACACAAAAATAGATCGATCACATTTTGGGAAAAGTAGGTCAAAGTTAATTTTTTTATAAATTAAAAAATAAATAAATACATTTCTTCTTCCATTTATTTCTAATGGGTGTAATTTCACATGTCTATAAAAACATAAATTTTGTTTCACTTCATTTCAAACTTGGCAGATATACAGCGGTAATTGATATACTGACATCAGCACATGCACATTGTTGTCCACACAATACATGCGAGGGGTGGGGTTTGTTGTGCCTGGAACTACTTGTTTTCTTTTTGTTTGGCTGTTCACTTTAGGAACAGTATTAATTTTCTATGTATGAATCTGTTGTATATTTTGAACTACTTTATAGCATGTATGTGCCTCCTTCCAGTTCAGACTTAGGAGGAGTCTCCATTTAAAGTTGGGCTGTCAAACATGCAGCCTGAGGGGCAAATGTGACCCACCATAGGGTCCAATCCCTTGGGATGAAATGAAAAAGTATTCTAAGTTATTAACAATGGTTTTAGTTCAGCTTCTACATTCAGACCAATTCAATCTCAAGTGGGTTGGACCAGTGACATATGATTAGATCATAATAAACCACAAATAAAGACAACTCCAATTTTTTTCTTTTTGTAAATTAAAACATTGTCATGTAATTATACCGTTTTTACACTAAAACAAACTATCATTTTACAAAAATAACTTGAATATTCTGAACAAATATGAATAACCTGAACTGTCTTAAGATAAGTGTGTAATTTTAACAATATTCTGCCTATTATTAGATGTATAGTGTATTTGTAGATTCACTGTAAGTTTTTAATGTACATAAACTGAAACATAATATTGCTTATATTGTACCTTTTTAAAAAAGACAATTAACGTTTTTTATATTATTTACCATGTTTTAAAAGACAGTTTGTAGACGTCATCATTTTACTTACATGTGCATTACATTAAATTACATTTTAAAAATGTAATTAAATTTGTTTTCATTATAAAACATTGTAGAAAGTTGATATTATTTATATATCATCATGTTATTTCGTTAATTTGGCTGAATGCAGCCCCTGAACCAAAATGAGTTTGACCCTGTTGGTCTAAGCTAATGTCAAATTTGAATGAATTTGGCTCTGACTGTTTATTGACGTAACCCAAACCAGAATTGAAATGATCAGATTTCATGTGACTTATTCTGTTCATGCTTTCATAAAAAACAGGTCTTGGTCCAATATAAGAGAAAACAAGTGGTATCAGGCACAACAAATCCTGTCTCCTGCAGACATTTTACCTGACTTACCCAATCTCTTATCATTGCAAACACAAGTCTTTTGGTGGCTGTGACCTTGACCTTTGACCTACATTCAGCAAAATTTAATGAAATGTTTTCTGGACCACCTCACACCTGTCCTGAAAATTACATGGAAATTGGTCCAACAGTTTTTCAGTAAAGTTGCTGACAAACAAACTGATCCAAAAACAATCCCCTCTTACCCCTTTCAGGGGTTGGGGTAAAAATCTGAATATGGCCCTTATCAGCAGCCGTGTGAACACAAGCAAAGGATGCAAGCTGCAGTCTTTCATATCAATACTTTACCTAAAATTTGCATCTTGGGTGTATTTTTTTCACTAGATGAATCTGTCATGCAAATAACTGCTGTGGATAGAGATGACCCGCACACAAATAATGCTATAATTAGGTATCAGATAAAGTCTCAGATGCCACAGATCCCTAAAGAGAACATGTTTGCCATAAACCCAGTGAGTGGAATGATCAGTGTGATTGCACCTGGACTGGACAGAGAGGTAAAGTACAAGAACTGCAATGTTCTGTTCCCACCTGTCGTATACGCCTCATTTAACCATTTTCATTATATGTCAGGCTCACCCTGAGTACAAGCTGATCATTGAGGCTGCTGACATGGAAGGGGAGGGGCTAACGGCTACAGGCACTGTTGTCATCGCCATTAGCGACAGCAATGATAACGCTCCACAATTCACTGCCACATCTGTGAGTTTCAAATGTCCCATCACTGAGTGGTAATCTTAAATTAGACAAATTGTACAAATGTTTCCTGATGTCTTTCAGCTGTCCACATCAATCCCTGAGAATGAAGTTGGCGTGGAGGCACTGAGGTTAAAAGTTACCGACAAGGATGAGTCAGGATCCCCAAACGCCAATGCCAAATATTCAATAGTCAAAGGAAATGAGGCGGGATATTTCAATATCACCACAGGCCCTGATCAAATGGAAGGAATCCTCACCACAGCAAAGGTTCAGGCATATAATTATGTTACCACTGCATCATTCTATAACAGGGGTGTCAAACATATGGCCCGTGGGGCAAAACTGGCCCACTGATGGGTTTAATCTGGCCCTAATCTGGATGAATTTTCATAGTGCAAAAATTACACTGAAGATAATCATAGGCAAAGGTGTTCAGGGGCCACATAGAGCCCAGTTTAAGTAAAATAATAGCATAAAAACCCGAGTAATAATGACAATTTAAATTTTTTGTTTCTTTATGAGAAATTATGAAAAATTACAAAAGTAAAATTCCATCATGAAACTAGGCTTATACTGTCCGAAGTGACGGCTAGGGGTATATCCCTGAACTTCCCACTCCCTTTACCAGACAAGCATCCCCAGGTCATGACCTTTCATTTCCACTTCATTTGAAGTCAATCAGACAAACAGTTCCAGAGATATGAACAAAAGAGTGTTTAGTGATTTTAAGCTTTTGAACACTCCCTAGTGGGCAATCTAAAAATGGTGAATTGTCCAAAACTGAATCACATTATATTCATTCTCTTTCCATGATATTCATTGATATGGAAAATGTGGAATTTCTAAACCAAATGTCTTTCAAATTATCATGTTAAAATGGAGAGCATCTGGCAGCAGAGGTGGCCGGACCAAAAACATAATATCCCCGAAACTCTGTCCTGGGCATAAATATTACATTCACCAAAAAAAGGGCGAGTAACCTATGAACAACCTAAAATTTCTCAAGAAAAATTAAGGAAATTTTAACCCATAAGGACCCAGTGCTACTTTTGTTTTAGTTCCCAAATTAATTTATCTGTATATTTAATCTTTCCTAAATGATTTATCACTATTTATCACAATATTACCCCCTCCATTTTCCTTTTTTCTTTGAAAATTAGGTACCTTTCTATATTTAATTTACTGATCATGCACTTTAATCATCATGCTGAGACATATAGAGAAAACTTGAGAAAAAGTGACTTTTTCAGTTAAAAAAAAATCAAAATCATTAACTGAACATATTCCAAGTGTGTCCATCTAGTGCTATTGATCCAACTTGTTAGTGTTGTCTCAGTGTTGTAGAAGATGATGGCATTTCCATGGTAACTATGGAGTCTCTGACTGTCAAGATGGGTCATATTTGATGACCATGAAAATATGACCAGATGCATTTTACACCAAATATGTAAATGTATTGATAGGATTAAAGGCTCAACTGGTATTAAAGTCTTTTTTAAATCAGTAGATGCTTTTGTCAATGGTGGTCATTTGGCCCTTTATGGGTAAACAATCTGACACATTAAATTTGACACATTAAAATGAATACTTAGATGTTTTCTAATAGGACAAATCAGTACAGATTGACAGTGTAACAAACTAAACAGCTTGCTCTGTGAAAATATATTTTGCTGGAATTATTTGAGTTGTGATCAACCCAAATGCTGACAAATACACTTGGATGCCTGGAGTAAAGTGAGAACACACTGGGTATTTTCTATCCATTTAAGCCAGTGAATGTTCCGTAAAGTACACGCCCACCCTCTCGTCTACCTTATCTAAGTGACTGTACATAAGAGCATATCAAACTGCAGGCAGTATTACATTGAATTCATCTCCGTAAAAGCTGCTGCTTCAGCGTGCCAGGAGGGATCAGGTGAGCTTTGTTACCCCGAAATTTGAGATCAGTGAAATGAGTGTTGGGCTCTGATATCACTTCTGCAGCTGCTCTCAGTAACATTCAGAAGAGCCCCCATTTCAAAGGTAAAAGCCTGACTAGAAGCAGAAATATGTTCAGGACAGACTTACTTGTCGATCGATTTCGTGCAGTCTGTACTCAATAGCTCTCTCCACATATTCCTTCCTATTGGAGAAGGTCAGAGGGATGCTGTTTCCTCCTGGAATGATTGGCACCATCTTCCCATCTGCGCTCTGCCCAACGAACGAATCCAGAGGAATCATCTGAAAAACACACAATCAGCAATCAATATGAACCCCAATACAAACTGGAGGCTTATTAACATGTAAAATGTATGTGATGCTCTTTTTGTATGTGTGATTTTTTTTTTAAATACCGGTAGTTCTAAAATTTAACTTTTTGCTCCATAGGAAAAAATTCAAAACGTGCTGATAGAATAGACCTTGTATTTTCCATAGATGTCTGAACATGCTCAATGTGACCCCAGCTGCCTGTGGAATAGGGGGGGGGGCAAAACAGAGCAACAAGTGACACTGACTCGCTATTAAAATAGAAAGTCCCCCCCCCACTGTTTTCCTTGCCATATTTTTGGTTTTACAACCGTTTTCTGTGTTGTCATGATTTTCCCTTTTTTTTATTTTTTTATTTTATTTTTACTGTTTTTACCTAGTTTTGACTGTGTAACTGCTTTATGAAGTTCAAGAACCAGGTGCCAAAAATCAGCTGGACTGGTTTTGACAGAAAGAACCCCAAAACAAAAACTACTGTGCCAAAATTAAAAGACTTCAGTGAAGGGTGCACTATTCTGGCCAATAATAAAAGCCAGATATTTTCCTTTAAAAAGTTAATTTTGGGTAAAATTACAAAGGACAACAGAAGGTAGCATGTTGTTTTCATATGCAATGTACAGCTCCCACTCTGGCGTGTGATGGTGTTAGCGGGACTAGAAAAAATGTTTGCCGTTGCCCTTGACAGATACCGTCTTCACTTCGCAGCAAGGAATAGTTTGGTCTTCATTAGAAACTTCAAAGCTGTACCAATTCCACACAACCAACTTGCACTTGCGATTTTTAGCCATGAACACTTGACTCTGCATAGCAAGCAGAATTTTTATCCTGGTGTGTGGAGACCAAATACTGGGGAGGCCGCTCTCACAGCTAAGAGGAGGTGCCTACAGCCTGCAGGTGAGTGGTCTGGCAACATGAGTGAGATGGAATTTAATTTGATGATTACCCTTTTTTTAAACATCATCCTAAATAAAATAATCCAATTTCTATTTAAAATGGATTAATCATGAGACACTACTTCCACGTTACAGTTCATGTTAACATCCTAAACCTCTCCCGTTCATTCTGAGTTATTTAGTAAAAAGTTGTCAAACTTCAATTCCCCTCTGTCTTTCTGTTATTCCACCCTGTTTTGACCCCAAAAACACACAGGAAAGCAAAACGACTAAAGAAAAAGAAACACAAGCTTTTATGACACTGAAACAGATGCTAATTCAAAGCAGCCTGTTTCATCGCAATAATGTGTCTATGGTTAAAGGGTTATAAACAACCAAATAAGATCACAAACACAATATTTCATTATCATGAAGAATATTCCAGTATTCTGAGGTTTTTACAGGTTAAACTAGCCAACTACGCAGTTGCCTCTGACTGCCAGAGGTATATCGATGCTTCCAGTCACCACCACTTCCACCACTTTCGTCCACCCATTCAGAAGTTATGGGCCAAATAAAAAGTCCAACGTTACCCCACAACATTTAACTCACTTTACCCCACACTTTTCAGACCAAACTTGATCCAGCATCAATCATACAATTGCATTATTAGAAGTACAAAACTTATATAAAATCATTCATTCTCCCCATATTATTTCCTGAAAGAAAACAGTTCTTTACATATACGGCCTGTACCGTTCCAAAGGTTTGGGCCAATCAAAAAGTCAGCCATCCTGAAAGTCTTGGCCTCCAAAATCTAATCAGTTCATGTACCTATCCTAGAGCATTACTACCCCAAATTTGGGGAAAGTCCGTTAACCCGTTCAAAAGTTATCGCGTTAACACAAATTATCTTACGTGGCGGACGCAGCGGTTCACGGAAAACCATTACACCCCTGACGCGCTGCGCTTTGGGGATATAATAAACAGGATGTTAGACCGTGTACAACATCCTGATATTCTTCAGGCTTAGGGAGTATTCTTTCAAACATTCACCACTTGTACATGTCTTGAAGGACAAAGCTGTTGAGATGGATCCTTAAAATAGTTATGATGTTTATTTATTTGACATTGCTACTGCACCGTTATCACTGATTGAGGAATGAAATCTTATCTCTTGTGCATGCAAGTGCACAGTGAAAATAACAATAAAAAACCTTGAATATTTGCTAGGGATATCTGCATCTGGAGACACCCTCTAGTGCAGTGTTTTTACAACTTTGGGTTCAGGACTCCCTGTGGGGTCACCGAGAATTCAAATGGAGCCACCTGAAATTTGTAGTAATCGATACAAATAAAAACGTACAAATAAAAAATATATGGTGAGTTGACAGAGGCAATCCTAAACCATAAAAGACATGATGAACTCAAAATGAAGCACTGTGGTACTGGTCAAATGTTTATTGTGGTCAATTTCAGATGCTGCAGCTCTTTCATAATTCATAGTTTAAGTTATTGTTTGTTCAGTATTAATTGTCAGTCTTACAAGTTGGACTGACTGTACATATCCTGACCAAGGAAAATCAAATTCTCACTTTGTGCAATAATGTGCACCTGGCTTTTCTACCTCCGTCCATAATAATATACATTATATAGACTAAATACATCTAAAATTTACTTTTATTTGAAACATAGTATAGCAAACCATTACATGATCCAAAACAAATTATTGTTAGCAAAAAAAACAAAAAAAAAGTCTTGGTTTCGAATGTCTGGGGATGCCAGAAATGTGTGATCGTAAAATGGAGTCACAAACCATAAAAGGTTAGGAACCACTGCTCTAGAGGGCTGTGTCAGTTCTACATCCACTCTGGATGGTCCCACCCAAAAGAAAAGGCCACATTTCTGGTTGGAAGAAGTAACACAACCTCTAAACGATATTAAACACTTCCATAGCATAAATGTGAATATTACAGTGTTGATCTTTTTCAGAAGACGGGTGAAGAAAAAGGACACATTGAAAACTACTTCGATATAAAGAAAAAAGGATCCATGCAGCTCAAACCATTACTCTATAATTGGACATGTTTGGGGCATCATTCATTTCAGGTAACATTAATCACTGGCTTTCAACTAAGAAATGGTTGCATATGTTTTTAAGGAGAAAAGTCTTTTCTCTGCTTCTATTTTCTTAAATTAGAATATTTTGTAGTATGTTTCCTTTTTTAATATCACAAATTGATTTGTTGTTAAATTGAGAACAAACAAAACATCTGATGATATCATCTTAGCTTTGGGAAACTAATCAATGTTTTTCAGCATTTTCTTAGATAAAACAAGTAAACAGTGAATAAATTAAATCATCAAAAGATTAACAGACAACTAAAGCAATGATTAGTTTTAGACCTCATTCTTCTGTTTCAATGTGTGGCTCCAGGGCTGGAGTGAACCTGAAGGATTTTCACACTCAGTATATTTTTATTTTAAAGCTGCTGTGAAATAAAACAAGCCCAGGGGGAACTCCGTCCAACATGTTCAGCTCCCACCTGTAGAGACCTGCCATATACAGCTATGTAAACAAACCATCACCAAGAATAAGGCTAGAAACACTCACAAAATCTGCTGGTTTTATATTTATATTATATTTTTATGAAATTCCATTGAGTTCCAATAACAACTAAAGCAGAGGTTGATTGATTTATTCACAGATCGTTATATATCATAGTAAGTGTTTTGACAGCTCGCCTGGCTGGTCGTCTCCCTCCTCAAACGGAGACGTATAAAAGGCAAACAAGGCGATTCTGTGCTTCTCCCACACTCTGTCCTTTCATGCCAAAGCAGCAGATGCAGCCCCTTCCTCTCCTCCCTCTCCTCGACTGACAGAGCTTGGCCGTGGCAGTGTTGTGGCTCTAAACCCCCTCGTCTCCCCTCCACAAGGCTGGGATCGGGGCCAAGTCTCCGCCCGTCAGGATATGCTGCATCAACAGCGGCCCTGGCGTTCCTGTGGCCCAGGGCTTTACAGTCTAGGGGTTGTATAAGATTGTTTGGACAGGCCAGGAGCTCTGGGATATGTGAGCTTTCTGCAGCCTATCTGTGGTTTAGGGTGGGGTTGGAGGGCTGTGTGGTCTGTGTCAGATGGGTGTATGGGTAATAGATGAAGCCACATACGTGCTGAGGTTTTTATCAGAGCTGGAGAGGAACAGTGTGTGTTAAACACAAGAGCCATGGCCCCCCTAGAACGTGCACAATGTTTGGATCTAGAAGTAGTTTTCCAGATGGGTATAAGACTGGACTTAATTTGACTTTTAGATTTGTTTAATGGAAAACAGTTTCAACAAAATAAAGACTATTATTTCAGGCATCCAAGTTCAGAACAAAAGACCTGTTCTAAACAAAATGTCTATTTTCTATTTGTCTATTTAGTACCAAGGTTCTACTGTGGACTTAAAAAAACAAATCTCTCTGGAGATGGATTATTGTCACTCACATAACAGCCAGACGGATACTCGTGAGACACTGGACTAAAACACATCCATTCCATCCACATCCAACTCCATCGTTCTCATGAGAGACTGAAATACTGTCAGATAAAAAGTCCAGACACACAAACTCGACTACAGCTGCAGTTAAAAGGCTCCGATGAGTTGATGACGCAGGTGTAATGGAGTTCACGGTTTAACTGTGTCAATACTAAGCCAGTTGGTGATGGTAAATGTCACTGAACACCTCTCACTATTCCACCCCCCGCCCACTCCCCCCCGCCAAAAAAAAATAAAAAATCAACAAAGTCAAGGCCGTAACACAAGGTTTCAAAACAGCAGATCACAAACTAGTGGGTGATGTCCCAGTGGTTCAGTCCAGTTTTATACTGTCTATAATCCAACCCAAGGCTGGCAAGACCTTTGTTTCCATGGTAACACGCTGGGAAACCTGCAAACCAGTGCCACGAAAAAAACTAGTTTGATCATTTATTGTGGAGCAAAGACAAGATGGAGTTTTAGCAAAAAAAAAAAAAAAAAGCAATGAGATATTACTTTTTTTATATGACTGATTATTAAACAACGGCAAGGAACTCTGCCACTGCAACAAATAATTGCTTTTTTATTTTTTAGTCAGTTAATTTTATAGAATTCAAAGGACCAAATCCAGACTGTGAAGCTTATTAACCTCTCCAGCTGAAGTCCCTGCTTTGTGAACCTTATTTCATTGATGTCTAGCTCTGTCAGCTGTAAACAACTCTAAACGACACAAGTATCATCTTTGTCAGCAGTTGTCGTGGGTGACGTCTAGTGGACTTTGTTTTGGTTTTGTCCCAGTTCAGGGTGACTGTGGGAATAAAAAACAGACTGCTGAGACTGTAAGCTGCTGGTTAGCATTTCAGCAGAACGTGTGATTCTAATGAATCAAATGTTCACATGGTTGAGGAGAGCAAAACATGCCCACACTGCCAAAACAATGATCAGCCATCCTGTGAGGCTTTACTGACTAAGACATTAATGTTGACTTTGTAAATGTGTTATTGTGCTGTATGACTGAACTACAGCCTAAACACTGTGTGCAGTGCATTTAAGATCAGGGCCAAGTGAGGATAAGGAGGGTGTTGGCTCTGTACAATGACTATTTGTGGCTAAGTCCTATGGAAGAAGGTTACAGATACTGGATGAAAAACGAGGTCATGTACAGCAAAATAATGAGTTAGTCATTATTTTCAGTTATTTTGTAATTAGACAGTATCTCTACTATCTGTGTTTGTGGGTGTAAATAAATTAATTAACTACCGACAAATCAAGACCAAATCAGAACATAAAACCAAAAAACTAAATGACAAAAACAAACACATGGATGGAGCGCCATAATGATTTGAGCCTTATTTTATTTGAAACTTTCCTGATGATTGACATCATTGTAGTAGAGACTTTTTTTGAACATCATATTTTTCCACAGTGTTGCCTTTTTTTCCTGTATTTGCTATCATATGGATCAGTTTGATGTGTTACAAGGGAGGGTAATATTTTCCTTTCACAGCTGTCTGAACTACAGGTGCAGCAATTAATGTCTTACTAAATCAATCATTTGGGGAAAAGATTTTTTTCAAGAAAACTGCCAGATTACAGCTTTTCCCGTGTGAAATGTTGTTATACAAGTCCTGAGAAATAAAGCAGCTGGGAAATTTCCTGAAAAATTAAAGAAGAAACTTTGAAGAAGTTGCACTGAGCTCTTGTTAATGTTTAAGGGACAATTGTAGGTATTTTACTGATTTATAGGAAACAATTAGCAAAGAAGGTGATGATGGAAGTAATCAGCTGCGACATAATTTAATGTAAAAAGACAATTTCTCTAAATCTGTCTCACCTCATGAAAGTTTTCCTCAGTGATGCCACTGTCTTCGATGTACAGAATGCTTTTGAGTGTCTGCACGTACAGCAGGTCCACCTCCTCCAGATCCTCCAGCATCAGGGGGATACAGCACAGCTGTTTCCACACCAGGGGGGCCAGGTGGAGGTCCAGGGGCTTCTTGGTGCGAATGGCCACGCCCATCAGGATGCCCAGGAACTTGAACTGGAGCATGTGTTCATCCAAACATGCAGATGGGTTCAGGAGAAACCTAGAGGATAAAAGAACAGTGTTGACCGGTGTTGTGTAAATATATACACACGCCATGAGACAGACATAACACACACACACACACACACTAAATCAGGGGTAGGCAATTCCGGTCCTCGAGGGACGGTGTCCTGCGTGTTTTAGAGATTTCCCTCTTCCAGAACACCTGGAAGCCATTGCATTGTTACCAGGCTCTTGCAGAGCCACAAGATGAGCTGATCATTAATTGAACCAGGTGTGCTGGAAGAGGGAAATATCTAAAGGACTGGCCCTCCAGGACCGGAATTGCCTACCCCTGCACTAAATGATACAACCAGTCAAAGAATACACACACTTTTTTCCTTTTCCTAGTCTCACAGCAACAGCCTTAAAGAAGCACATGATCAGTGTGTCCAACGTCAAAAGTCTTAAAATAAGTAAATAATTCCAATAATGTGGAGAACAGAATTTCAATGTCTGTCTCAGTCTCGGGATTTGAGTGTTGATTTTCAAAACTCTGAAACATCGTGGGACTTAATGCAATTTATACTTATATTTATACATATATTTAAAAGACATGTAAGATAATCTGGTAATTTGCCCATCAGCACCTTGTACATAAACACAGCCAGTGCTGTTACAGTAAACGGCAATGTGTTTCGCAGATATCCAGATATCCCCTGTACAATAGAATGCAACCCAACACATATGATTGAACACAAGAGAATATATATTAATTAAGTTATAAGGATTAGCATAAATGGGATAACACTATTGACAGGTGAGCAAATGAACAAATCTTAATATAGTCAATAAACAAAAGACTTCTCTGCATGTTGTTGGAATAAAACAGAGTGCATAAATCAACAAAATAGTTTACAGATCTGGTCAGTTTTAAGAGGTTGTTACACACCCTGTTTTGGAGATTATTTCATGTTATAATGAGCCTCACAGAGCACAGAGACAGCACTCAGGACATACTCTGATAATGTCTTGTAGTTTTCCTTACCTGTCTCTGTTATAGCCAACCTCAGCTGTGGCATTCGGGGAAGGAATGAGCAGATCTACCACACCCGTCTCCAGCTCCTACAAACATATTTATATGTAAGAGTGGAGACACCAAAACACATTTTGTAAACTTCTGACTTTCTTGTAAGTTTGTGAGTATCCAAACCTGACACATCTCTGTAATCGTATCATCAAAGACGCCCCCTGCATCGTCTGCCCCCTCCCCCACCAGCTTGACTTTCCAGGCTCTGGAGGGAAGCCGCAGATCTGAGGCATTCAGTTTTACAACCTGACGGGCAATCTGCACAAAGATTGGTTTACACTTCCGTCCCCTGAAATGAGTCCAAAGGGAACAAAAGAGGACCAAGTCATTAAACTATCAGGACACACTGAGGCTAATGCCATCAGCTAATATAAGCCAGCTTTGTAGGGACTAACTTTCTATAGGACACAGCTGATTCTGAACATTGTTGCCCTTCTGCCTTTAAATCATCTTTCTTTCATGTTACAGTCACAGCTACACCTCTAATGGGGTATTTCTTCCGATGCAGTGTTATGTTATGTTAATTAGGTTATTTTACCCTTATCCAATTAGTGATATTGAATGTGTATCGGTGTTGACTGATGTAAGGATAAATAAAATATTAACAAGTGGTGCCAGGTACAAAAAACCCCACCCCTTGAACATATTTCGACATTTTAAATGATTTTTTAAAAAATTGATACAAAAAATGTGAACTTTGACCAACTGTCCCCAAAATTAAATGGGATCACTTCTGGGTCACTGGCAATCTATAAAGTCGTATGAATTCAAACAATAGTTTTGCTGCTACAGACAAGTGAGTCTTTGCTCCTTATAAGTAACTGTGTGTGTGTGTGTGTGTGTGTGGGGGGGTGTTAAATTGCAAAAAAAAAATTTTTAACTTTGACCGACTTTTCCCAAAATACAATGAGATCTATTCTGTGTCACTGGTAATCTATAAAACCAATTTGGTATGCATTCAACCAATACTTTTGGTGCCAGGCACAACAAACTCAACCCCCTCGCACACATTTTACCCAATTTGCCCTGTCTCTCATCATTGCAAAAACACATTTTTGGTCACTTTGACCTACAATCACCAACATTTAATGGGATCTATTCTGGACCATCTGACACCTTTGCTGAAACTTTTATGGAAATTGGTCCGTTAGTTTTTGTGTCAAGCTGCTGACAGACAGACAGACAAAAATACAACTCAAAAACAATATCCCTTTCCCCTTCGGGGGATGGGGTAGCAATACCTCTTGCCTCCCCTTCAGAAGGTGGGGTAAATGTATTACAATAAGATGTAAGACGTGATAAGAATTTTATATTTTTAGTGGAGTAACGTTAGAAAATCTTACAATACCTGACAAGAATGTATACATTCGCCATATGAAGCTGACTTGTTTCTGTAGTACAGGTTTGAGTATGAGACGCTCCAAACAGAGTACTAACCGAGTGGAGATCCGTTTGACGGTGATCTGGGGACCGTAGTTCTTGCCTTGTACCATGGTCTTTCCTATGGAACGCACCATGGGTAACGTATAAACTCTGGGAGCCAGCAGGGGCCTTAACTGGCCCTGAACGATCCCCCATGTGCCAGCATTGTAGTGGGATGTACAGCTCTTCAAAGGAACAATGGCATATTTTACAGCAGGGATTAGTTATAAAAACAGCTTTGCTACTGTCACCATCACTGAGCTCAATAACAAATAGTTACATTGCAATTTATTTACTTATTTAGTAGGGATGTCCCGATCTGATCACGCAATCGGCAAATACTGAATGCATAGTTTTATCTTTTATGTGTAACATAAGACGTGTGGGAGTGTGTTACCTGGTTGTTGGGGCTGAGGTTGAGCAGTCTCCAGGAGGAGTACATGAGATCGGAGAAGTGGTAGAGGAGGCGGAGTCGGGCCCTAACAGCCTCGATGCTCACTTCTTTGAGGCCGTTGTACTGAGGAGGCACTGCTACAGGGAGACCGAGCTGCAGAGGAACAGACGAACCTGTGGAGGAAGAGGAGGCACAGTGAGACCATGAGGAGAATGAGGAGGGAAGAAGAGAAGCACCATTAGAAACAGAAGGTGAGGCCAAGTGAGAGGAAGATGTGAAAATGTAATAAATAACAAAATAAATAAATTGGGTTGAAGCACGATTATCTAAAAAAAAAAAAAAAGCTGTGTATGAATATCAGTACATAAATATATACCCAACATGGACTAAATAAAACTGATAGCCACCATCTAGAGGTCTTGCTGTAGATGCTGCCTTCAGAATCCTTGCAGCTCCAAAGAGAACTGGGACAACAGCAGACAAAAGTTTATTTTTGTATTTCCCAATCAGACAAACTTTTCAGCTGTGTTATCCAAGGTTTATGTGACTTTTTATATTTTGAAGTGGGTGAATGTGCCTCAAACTGTTGTTAAACCCATGATTTCATATTTGTTTCTTACTGGTACATAAAAGTGATTCACAAATAAATGAATGAATAGACCGTTAACACAGAAATATTAAAATGTTATGCCTGTAACAATGATTCATAATTACTTGATTGTAATTATTCGAGCTGATGGTGACCGTGTGTGTGAACGTAAGTGAAAACATCTCTTCCAAAGTTCTAAAATTTATGCTTTTTTCTGTAATGTAACATGAGTGAAGTGAGGTGATGTCTTCTTGTCCATTTCTGATGTAAATCTAAAACTAAGAATAGAAAGGAAAATTTGTCTACTGGGAATGAAAGACATTCAACACATATTTAGTAGGTTTACCTATGCTTTAAAAAATAAATGTATGTGAGAATGTCTGGTGTACAACAACATTAAAGGGATATAATGACATCAATATCAGAACAAGTGAAACCAGTAAAACAATACACTTGAAAAGAAATTGAGTGTAAAAAAAATGCAGTATGATCTAAATACACAAAGTAAAAGAAAAAACAAAACAAAACACACCGAGTTATTTTTAAGGACTAAATATCATGTATTATTGTTTTGACATCATGGAAACAACGAAAAGCATATTCTCATAAGTGCTGTACCTAAGCAAAATGTTATGCCTGGCAGCTATTTCTCCTTGGAATGAGACCATAGGGAACTCTTTATCCATGACACACAAAACTCCTGTTGATAAAGTCCAAACAAATGTAGAGCTTTATCGCACAACAACGTGCTGCGCCTCGCTTTGGAATTTACTACACGTTCCAGCAGCACTGTAGGATATCTGACCCCCCAGGATAAAGTGTCTGCCCATCAGACAGTGCAGGGGGCATTAAGTTGCATGTTGGAGGGGTTGGTGTTGCGCTGACCTGGTGCTCGTGGTGGCACACACGGAGCCGTCCACGCCGCACTGTGGCAGCGTCCAGCAGAGATCTGATGGATGTTTTTACCCTGCAGCGCCGACACCAGTGTGGGTTCCCTCACGTGGTTGGTGTGGCCCAGACCCAGCTGCAAAATACACAATTCAGACACATTCACCTTGAAAAAAATCAGTACAATTAGCACCAAAATTCACCATGAAATACAGTGATCTCCAATTTATTGCAGGGGTTACGTTCTAAAAATAACCCACAATAAGTGAAATCCATGAAGTAGCGTTGCCATTACTGGATAGTACTGTTATACCCTGTGTTAAGGTGTTTTTGTGTTCGTGCATTATGCAAGTATTCATGTTCATGCAGTGACTGTTCTGTTCCTGTGTCTTGGCATGTGTGCACGAACAGAGAGTATGGGGGAGAAAAAGAAAAGAGAGCGCGGCTGTATTATTGTTTGAGTTCAGAAGTTTGCAGCTTATGTTGTGGCTGTGACAACTTGTGTTCCTGCCTGTTGAATCAGTTAAACCCTGAAACTAGTGGAACTACTCTGTCTTGGTTGTTATCACCTTAGGGTTAATATAGCACTGACCTTACAGTACCTGGTCGTCATAGCGATAAAACTGACTTTACAGTACCTGAATGTCACAGTGGGCGGTGCGTTACTTCTGTGACATGGGAATTGTTGATAAACTCACTCATTTTGTGTGAGTAAAACGTCTTTATTTATTTATTAATTTTTAAATCGGTCACCCAAAGACGAAATCTCCTGGACCGACTATGGTGTAGTATTATGGGCTGTCATCATGTGGATTAATGTACTGTATTTACTGTCAATTTCCACATCTATATTTGGTAAACTGGCCGGTCACAGAGACAACTGTCTGACCAATCAGTGTCTGCAGGGTTTATATGGCATATTTTTTTTTATCACCTGGAACCTGGGCACCACTCCACCAGGACCAATCAGGACACAGAACAGAATGCGCAATCATACGCTGCGGGGGGGAAAAAGCATGCAAAATTGCACTAACTAAATAAAAAAATAATAATAAAAATCTGTGAAACAGGGATACGGCAAATTGTGTTATAGCGCAGGAACACTGTAACCAGAAAACTTGTATTGAAGAACTACAACATCTACTCAAAACCAGTACAGGAAGATTATTGATTCTTCTTTCATCAAATTGTTAATCATGCCATTTTCTACGTTTTTAAATTCAGACAATTTATTCTATTTGCATTTTTACATTATATTTCTATTTACATACTAAATGTGTTTATTTACATTATTTACATTGTTCAGATGCAAATATTTATTGATACACCTGAATTTATGATGAAAACACACTTCTACAATGCAAGAATTTCATGGGTTTATCATATATACATATCTTGGAGTTTGGTTGAACAAAAAAAAAAGTGATTCTCATACAGTATCTGCAGTGGACAGTTCTAACTGCTGTTACACAGACTGGGCTGCACCAACAAGATTATTTCTACATGTGGAAATTACATTGCACCAAACTTTATAGCCATCTTAGAAATAACCAACTTAAAACCTAGAGCTAGATTAATGAGCTACCGTTTAAGCTTCATAATAATCAAGCAACATGTAGTTAATGAAAACCAAGTAACCAATAGTAAATAGGGTTCCAGGTTTTGTCTTTAAACTATTTTTACCCAGTATTTGGTCTGGAAAAAAAAAACCAAAAAAACAAACAAACATTGAAAAATTAACTATTAGAGACAACAAACAAACTATTAGAGAAAATTAGAGACTTTAGATTTTATTTGTAAAACAGCTGGTTTTTCAAGATGAATTAATTAAATAACCAACTTCTCCAAAGACAATGATGGAAAATGTGCTTCTTTTTCTACTACTTTGCCATATAGTTTCACACAATAGAAATCACACATCTCTCACACATCTCTGCCAAACCTTCCTTAGTAGCTTAGTTAACAAACAACATTTTCTTAGGGAATACAGAGCAGCCAATATCCTCTATACTAATCAGGTTAAATTTACTTTTTACTTATTTTAGTTGACGTAAACACCCATGTCCATTCTGATGGATTTCCTGATTTCTTTAACAGCAATAAACTTGGATTTATGAAACAGAGATTGGTTCAGTTCTTCTCAGTTTTAAATACAAATTTATTCATTGTGGTTTTATTAAATAAAATTTAAATTATATTTATCTTAATGCCGCCAAATCTAAGTGAATAACTAAAGTATAAAAAGAAAAAAAAAGAATAATGGTAAAGTAAACTGCAGGTCAATCCATATTAAAAACAAACATGGTAAATGGTGAAATGAAAAACATTCTATCATAAAACAAGTGGTGTCAGGCACAACAAACCCCTGAGGTTATTGTAGCTTATTTTGGCATCGACTCAGCTGATGTCATGATGTCTATGCATGTGCTGATATTAGCACATCAATTCATCTTTCTACAAACATTTGAAATGTTTCCCATTATAAGTAAATGGGGAAATAAAGGGATTTTAAACATTCCTACAAAAATTTTAACTTTGACCTACTTTTCCCAAAATATCATCACAACGATTCTGGGTCACTGGCAATCTATAAACCAATTTGCTGCTAGTGTTAACAAAAACAAACAAAGAAACGGAACCAAAAACAATACACCTTGCCTCTCCTTTGAGGGGCCAGGGTGATAAAGTTTGCTGCAAATTTCGGCATACAGTGTCAGGTTTCTGTCTTCTGCTACAGTCCTAGTCAGTGTCAATATGTAACAAACGTCTATGCCAGTATCCATTTATTTAGGTCAGTTACACAATCATAAGTAGCATGTTGTTAATTTTCTGAGCAGATGACACATGACTCATGATAACCAACAGTTAGCTCACAGGCTGCCAAATTTTAGCACTCTCTCCTTTTCATTTGAAGAAATACTGTGACTTCTGGTTTCTTCATAGCAAAGATACTTTACAGATCAGCCTCAACTTGTTCAAATTAAAAAAATAGAGGCAGGCAAGGAAAGCTTTGGATTACTGGGGTTGTTGCTTAGCAGATGCAGACTGAAGGGCATGAATACCTTTTACTGCCAGAGAAGTCTATGTGCCAGAGTCAATACACACACAGTTCATTGAGGAGCTCAGAGAGGCTTCAGCGTATGTGAGTGGGTTACCTGTCCTTCAGAGTTACTGCCCCAGGTGTAAACATCTCCAGTGGACGACAGCACCAAAGAGTGTTCAGCACCCACAGCGACATCCTGGATGTGGACCCCAGACAGAGCCGGCACCTGCTGGGGCCGGTTGTGGTTTCGGGCACGACCCTCTGGTAGGCCAATTAAACGATCTGAGATCCCAAAAGGACAGAATGAGACAAACAGAAAAAGAAAAAAGAAAATAAATGTAACTGACATGAAAGGCTTCTGCAAAACCTGTTTATAGAACCATATTTGCAAAATTCAGAAATATGTCCCCTTAATAAGTGATGTTAAAGGTGGGGATCAAACTCAAAATCTCTTACCTTGACCGAAAGTGAAAACTTTGCCATCTTTGGTTAAAGCCACAGAGAACTGTGTTCCACAGGCCACTTTTTTGATGCCAATTCCACAAAGAACATCCACTTTCTAATAATTCAATAGAAATGAAGTATAATAAATAGCAAATAAATCTAGGTTGATCAATAAATCATAGGTTACATAAGATTATATAAGGATGGAAAACATACCTGAGGTGAGGACTTGGCTGTGGAGTTTCCAAGGCCTAGTTTTCCATAGTCTCCATCCCCAAAAGCCCAAACCATCATACCATCAGCCGAGACGACTAATGTGTGGTTCAAACCACAAGCCACCTGCAGAGAAAACATTTCAGCATCGGCCCTTGTCAAAACATGTCTTCGGAATAATGTTAAGAAAAAAATGCTTCTGTGGCAGTCCTGTCTGTGGGTTCCAGAAGTAGGTACTTAATCATACTCGTACCAACTTAAATCGTCGCATGTCAGATTTCTTACAGGTGCTTTTTTTTGTCTTACCTGACCAACTTGATAGCCCTCCAGAGCAGTGACCTTTTCTGGTAGCTTCTTGTTGGAAGTATTTCCTAGTCCCAGTCTGCCATAATCACCATTTCCAAATGTGAAAAGCTTCCCATCAGCAGTTACAACTGCTGAATGTTTGAACCCACATGACATCTACAGGGAAGAAGATTATAAAAGTTTGTAAAAAAAAAAAAATAATAAAAATAGTACCAATATTAACAATGACTGCACTATTTGTGACAAATGAACCAAGTAGGTGCAAAACGCCATCACTACTTGTCTTTGCACTAATTGGTGTCATACTGACAAAACCATATTCCCAGTACATCACTGTTCCATGTGCAGTGTGGACATGCGTTTCTCTTAACCTGAACAACTTCCTCTCCCTGCAGTGCTTCGATCTGTCTGGGTCGACGCTGGCGGTCGCTGTTTCCATGACCCAGCTTTCCATAGTCTCCGTCCCCCCAGCTGAACACCTCGCCACTCTCTGTCAGAGCCATGGAGTGACCGTCACTGCCACACGATGTCACCAGCTGAGTCACAACAAAACCTGAACGAGAGACAGACGACCGTGGTCAGCTTTCCAAGTAATCAGTCATTAACAGAAACTATGATTCAAATCATGTACAGGTACCAGGTTTCTTATGTCATTTAAACCAGACCTGCATTCTAAGATTAAAGAAACAGTGTCTTCTGTTTTTAAGATATTTGGAGAAAACTCAATTCTTGTGCATTGCTAAGGTTTATACTTTTCTTTCAGAAGTGCAGTGTGGGAAAAAGCCTGCAGCGAGGGAAAGTAAAAGTAAAATGAGTGGATGAACACATGGTTGTTTTGTCCATCATTCTGAATAAAGGTCTAAATATGTCTGTTTACAGTGCTTAGGATTTGTGAGGAAAAACCACACTGCTTCTCTGTGACCACAAGTCTTCACAGTTGGAAAAACAAGAAAAACACTGACTTAAGACCTAATCTACAGATTAACTAAGGCATGGGTTCAAATATGTTTGTAGGGAAAACTGAAAAAAATAAATAAATAAAAATGTAGATATAGATATACTATACTCAATCAATAAAACAGTCCCATTTGCAATATTTTGTTGGCTCACCTTCAGCTTTGCTCACTTGACATATGTGTAACATTTACCGTGACAAGCTGTCATGGTGAGGGTTACACATTTGTAACTGTGAAGCCAGTCTTCAAAAAATGTATATTAAGCCACTGTGTCTATTTAGACCACACTCATATGCAGAACATTCTATGACATTCAAGCACAATGGGATCTCTTCATAAAAGTGTATCCATCCTGTCATTAACCATATTATCCCCAGAAACATGTTTTGGTCCACATTCTCTCACACAGAGTGAGCCAAAATGGCATGTTTTATAGAGAGGAGTCTGTAAACACAACCAATTTCCCATAGTCTGGTTCCTTTTTCCATATTCATCCAGACTTGAAAATTAAACTCCAATCTTCTCCATACTGTATAGGTAATTTTCTTGACATATAAACACAGCAATTTAAACACTGGACATTGGATTTCAATATTCTACAGTGAAAATGACAAATGCTGCAGTGTTACCTTGAAGCGCTGAGATGACAGTGAGCACGTGCAAGTCATCAGAGTTGCCCTGTCCCAGGCGGCCATAGCTGCCTTCTCCACAAGCCAAGACTGTCCCATTAGGCTGAATGACAAAGGTGCAGTTCTGCCCACACACCACCTGCAGGGAGACACCAACAAAACATGACAGGCACATTTCAAAGGGCATTAACAGATGCACCTGATCATTACATCTGTATGTCTAGCAGCTCAAACACACAGTATGCAGTCCAAAACAAACTTTAACAGAGGTAGCAACAGAGATGAACAGAAAAAACATCAAAGTCTTTGCACTATATTAATGCTTTTACCAAAAAAAGGTAACATAAGCCAAGATTCTCTTAAATAAATGTCTTTGTCTATACATCTTTATGTAAAGTATACTATATTGTATTGTATGTTGCACAGGATCACAGCTAGTGGATTAAACTAAATACTAAATTCTAATGAGAAAAGCTGGGAATATGCCTAAAGTGTGCACAATCTTTCCTGGTTTATTATAATAATAAAACATTCTCAATTATAGTCATTTAACCTGTTAAGCCCTGAGCCATTTGTTTCTAGTCAGAATCATTTCAATGTAAAAATATTAGATGAGCTGATAGCAGTAGTTAATTCATTTAAAACCTAGTTATGACCAGACAACAGTAAAAGTAAGACACAATTCATCATCATCCCGTCATAATGCAGCCTTTATTTTTGCTCTTCTTTGGCTTGATCTGTGAGTTTTAGTATTACAGAAAAACCCACTGTTGGTTCTGCTTAATGTTAGTTTAGCTGTGCTAAGTTTGTCTCAGTCTACTGTTTAAGGAAGTTCTCTATGACAGATGCTGGTCTCAGAGTGTTGGTGCCTTTTCTATATTTGCCCATTCAATTGCTTCTTCTGTTCTAACGTACAAAAAGTGGTTTTAATTAGCTTTCAGCTGAAGTTCTTCTGGTTGGATAGATTTATAGAACCATGGGTGTATTGCTACACATGTCACATACAGTAGTATTACCATGACAACACATGAAACGGCTTAAAAGGTTTAAGATATAAGGAAAGAAAGAAAAGATAACATTCCTGGCACATTTCAGACAGGTATAAAAACATATGTCAAACTCAAACCACTGAATGTCGCTTCCACTAAGTCACATCAAAACTGATAAAACATTAAAGCTGCTGATTGATGTCATTTAAAATTTTTCAAGTAATGGATCCTTTATGTTTAATCTCAGGTTGTAATTAAATTCAATGTTCTAATCACCCAACTACATATGAAATAATTTTCCAGAAGTTAAGTAGATACAGGTATATTTTATTACATGCCAACCTTCCTTTGATAGACTTGAGTGTTGAATGTTTTAAACGACCACTAAACCAAAAAGGCTCAAATATTCACACTCACGACCTCATGACTTACAACTGCTTCCTGCAGAAAACTGTTGATTACCAAAGTTCCCATCACTGTGTAATTTGAGCTTGAAAAAAATGTGTGTAATATTATTTGATCCCTGTAATGTCTGAAAATAACCTTATTATTTGGCAAGGCAAATTTTGCTAGTGTCACAACTGATTTCTTCTGCTTATACTTACACATAGAAACCAAATGGTGACTGTGTCTCATGGTCTGTTTTTGTTAATAATGTGAATTTCATCTAACATTTGCACTTGTACAAGCGGTCTAGTGCTGTGAAACTGTGAAATAGTGCTGGCTCTGAGAGGAACAGTCTGGTGACTTTCTTAAACATGAGACATTAAGTTCCACTTCTGCCATGCATGAGGTCCTGGATATTAAATCCAGCCTTTAAGCATGTTTAGGGCTGTGTCATTAAAACCTCACACCACTCCGATACAAAAGTCAGCAAATCTTGAGTCTTGTTTAAATTGAATGGAAACAAGCCCCCCCCCCCCCCAGAAAATGG
>JAPTYR010000018.1:28780786-28794041 GCA_029814505.1 Siphamia roseigaster | reverse complement strand
GCCTTTCACTGACGTGTCAGCTGCCCATGTTTGAGTTCTGCGCTATTTCTGTGTTCCAAACACACCCTACATGTTGGTTATGTAAAAAGGCAAAAGAAAAAACAACAACAAGATAAATAAATAAAAAACCAAACAAACAAAAAAAAAACATGTCGTCCCTGTCCTTCCCAAAAAAGCAAGTTACTTCGCTTCTCTCCCTTGGCTTCCCTGCAAAAATTCCTCATGCCAAGCCACTGCTAAAATCTTTGAGAGCAAAGTGAAAAAGTATTGAAAAGGGGTGAATGTGAATACAGTCTGGTTATATTGAAAATGTACAGACATCTGCAGCGACTCTGAACACATTATCTTTGCGTATTTCGAGTATGTAGTTTTTCTGTTTATGTATTTCCACAGTGTTTTCCAAAAAAGCTGACTTTGACTTAAAAGGATATTTTAAATGAACAAACGTGTAAAAGAAGTAAAAAAAAAAAAAACCCCAAAAAAGTTCTCTTGACATTGTGATGCAACTTTTTTTTTTTTTTTCAGAAGCTTGGTCCCATGTGACACAACCAGAAAGGGTGGGATTTCAGCTCTGTATTTTATCGGCATTAATATGTATAATCTCAGTTTAAGCATGGATTTGTGTTCTCTTCTAGTATTGTATGTTGATGTAGTATCTTCCCTTCTGAAAAAAATATATTTGTGCCCTACCTCTGAATTTATGACTAGAAATTCTTCAAGAAATGCTTTGTATGATGGAGGAACATGATCATAGCTGTGTCTTACTCCTATTCAGTCACATACATTTTGAATCATGTCGTTTTTTTGTAGATTCATGAGCCAATACGAGAATTCCTCTGATCGATTTGTGTAAGTGACTGATGTAAAAACCTTTTTATAGAATATAAAATGCAGAAAAAAATTGTGTAATTTATAGAATACATAGTTTATTGTCTTGTGTGTTGTACAAAGTATGTAGCTGTTATTTATAATACTGATAAGTGAATTCAGATTTGCCTTGTTTGGTAGATGAATATTGCTAAGCAGTAAAATATTTCCCCCATCTTCAGATCTTGAGTATATACATAAATTCATACAAATACATGTATATAAATGCTGACTGGTACAATGTGTGCTTAGATGGTGCTGATATATGGAGACTGCTTTTTTTAAAAACTCCCTTATATTTGTATCTGCTATAAAAATCTCTTATCACTCGTACTTCTATGTAATCATACATATTTTTTTCCATGTTGCCAAGCTGTGGGTTTGTGTGGGAGAAGGGGAGGCAGAGAGAGGAATGACCACTGGGTGGAGCCTCCATGTTAATGGTAGTGACAGTAGAATAGTGAGTGAGCGAGCGAGCGAGAGAGAGAGAGACAGGAGGGAGGGTGTGAGGTTTCTTCCCAAATGGACTATGTCAGTGTGCTGTGAGCAGGCAGAGGGCTGGTATCTGCTGTACAGTTGAGGAAACTCAGCATGCTCTCCCTGATTAGAGATTTCTGTTACTTGTCATGTGGACGTCTGGTGGCTCAGATTTGAGCCACAGCGGCTGGCGTTAAAGAGAACAGGGTTTTTAATTTTTTTTTTTTTAATTTTTAAAAAAACTTATATCAAGTATCAGGAAAGAATCCAGAGGACTTTCAACTGTCACTTATCATTCAGGTTAGTCAGTACTTCAGTGCTTTCTGGTCTTGTCTTAATTCTGTACATTAGTCCTTTTTTTTTGTTCTCTAAGTCTGTTTATTATCCTTGATGTCATGTGGGACTTTGGTCAGTTTTCATTGACTTCTTAATCCGCTCCTTGACAGTAGTGAAGATAAGAGCAGTCCAGTGGCAGGAGGCCATTTGATGATAGGAGTCAAAGAAAATGTAGTGAAACTTCTGTCTTGTCACTGTCCAGTGTGACCTGGGCACTGGTTAATTGCATTATGGTTAAAGCTTTTGGCTGGAGGTCCACTGGCTGACACTTAAGATAAGAGAGTGCTGGTGCATCAGGTCAGTGGCTGGACAGTATGATGCTAAGGTGTGTCTGTGTTGCTGAGGGGGATGGTAGGGAGACACATTGACTCTGTGGGATCATATATCTGCGCTTTAAAAGTATAGTTCATCCAGAGGCGAAGGCTTTATGACCATGTCCATGGAAGTTGGGGTGAAATATGGCTCCATCATGTGACTTAATGAGGGATTTAATGATTTCAGGAAGCTAGGATGACCCCTCGTGTGACACCAGATAAGAGTAGAGCCTGGACACAGGAGGAAATCCAAGGATGCTGAAGTCTTAGTCTTCATACTTCAGGCCATGCTGAGGAATGTCCTGAGTGGCTGCTCGCAGACACAAAGGGAGAGCTGTGATCATCCCACCGCTCTGCCCACTGTCTCTGTGTTCTCCTGCCATTCGCCGTCCCACGCCTCCCCGGCCAAACACCAGACTTATTCTCCTGTTATCTGTCCTCTTGGTCTCCCTTCTCTTCCTCCTACTCTCAGGACAGGTCAGGTTGGATGCTTTGTGGCTTTTTGCTCCCTAACCGGTGGTCCATTTCAGTCTAGTTTGGGTTGAGTTTTATGTTTTGAAGCTAAACACGAGGAGGTCAGAGGTGAACAAGTTCTTTTTGGGTTGGTGCCCACATTATTGCCTGACATTCTTTTGCAACCCCTGCTTTGCTTTGTTACAGACTGTCTGATCCAAAAGCCCAGAGATGTGTGTATGTGTGTGTGTGTGTGTTTTCAAATATATATGAGAGAGAGTCCCCTTAGGATTTGCTGTAGTAATGAGATTCAGACTGGCATCCAAGATCAGTGGATGATACAGTCACTTAAATCACCTCTGGTCATTCAAGCAGCTAATAACAGGAAAGATCAGAAAGCTTCAAACCATTTAGTAAACCTTGTGAGTGTACAGTCCATGTGTTGTCTTTCCCATCTCAGAGCACATAATCGATTTTGTTTGTGTGTGTGTGTGCATGCGTGCGTGCGTTTGATGCTGAATGCATTAAAGCTCATCATGAAGTAGACTGCTTCTTGTTACTACTGAATTTCTTATTGGTTTAGGCTGTGGGTCGATTGATTGGAGTTTAAAGGGATCTTGGAGGTGGATGGTGCTTTTTAGGAAGCTGCACATAGGGAAATATAATATGTGAGATATATATATACATCATCCTGATAAGTGAAGGAATAATCATAAAGTCTTTATGACCGATAGTATTTCATACATAGTTGTTCCACACATTTTTACATATATGCGGTAACTTAATTTTTTTCAACAGAAATTCAACATATGTAAATATACAGTTGTGGAAAAAATATTAGACCACCACTAGGAGTCAAAAACAATGGTTGTGCAATCAAGTAGTAACTATTTTGTGTATCATGTGACTAAAACAGGCAGAAAAGAAAATATGGAATGCCTAAAAGCGCTGTTTTTGTCAGTACAATGCCGAAGATATTGATGTAAGTATTAAAGTGATTTTGGTTATTATCAAGAAAACTATGGAAAATGGATAGACATCAGTTCTGAAATTAAACTACTATGGGCTATTTTTGTTATCATTATATTTGTCTGAACAAATGCACCTTTTGTTGTACCTGGCATTAAAATAAACATGAAAATGAAACAAAACAGGGAATATCTAATATTTTTTTCTGTGACTGTATATATGCATATGTATGTACATTAACAGCTCCCTTGGGGAAGGGGGGGGCTCTCTGTTTTATATTGAAGATGTAAGAGCAGGAATGAGAGTGGAAGAAGAAGATGGTAATCAAGCCTAATGGATTGTGTTTAAGAACCAGATTGATTCTGTTACGTCAGCAAAGATATAGAAGAAAAAAGCTCCAGACATGGGATAGATGAGGGGCAGGTAGTTGTTGCCAGTCTGTCGCCCTGTACTCCATCAAGATGTAATCATCCCCAGCACATGAACACACATGGCTGCAGAATTGAGTGCATATCCCCTAGTCAGCAGTGTTACAGTGTAAATATATTCACTGATAACTCCATCTGCAAGCAAAGCACCCTGGTTCCACATTTAAACATACACAGGGCTAAGGATATGCTCCATCTGAGGCTGTTTGATTTCACCTTGCACATTTGGCTTTATTTATTTTTTAACCTTTGTGTGCATCTTTTGACCTGGTTGAGTCGCAGTGTCACTAAGGACAACATGGGTCAGTTAATAATTTTTTGAGAAGAGCCCCTAAATTAGGTCGTATCTACAGAGAGTAGGGGCTGAGAGATACTACAAGCACTCAGAATTCTAATTTCCTTATTTTCCAAGGAGAGTTCTTCAGCGATCTGGGTGGAAATGAGATGTCTGCTGCTTCTGCCAGGATAGCAATCAGAATGTGTATTAGTGGGTCCTGCCGCTGTGGGACAGGGAGCTATAATTGGCATCTCCCTTGATGTCACCTTCCATGTGCTCTTTGTTCTTTGCTGACCCAGCCCTCACTAAAAAGTGCTTGGACCAACTCAGCTGATGCTCCTTAATATACATAAGTAATAGATGCGACCCAGATGTAGGTAGTGAAGGTGGTGCTACAGTGTGATTTCACACAAAGGGATCATATTGAGTATTTTGAGTCCTGGATTTGGGTTAAACATCACTCAGTAGTAATGAGGTCCAGGGTATGACAGGACAAAGCTCAGATTAAACTGTCCCAGATTTGGCACATCACTTGTGTCAGTATCTTAACATAGAAAAATTGTAATTATCTGCTCTCCATTCACATTCTCCATTTCCAAAGTATTTTACTCCACCTTAACCTTGTTGTTTATCACGACTCATGAAACTAGATAAAGACACATGGTTAGTATATTCATGCACTAATCAGGTGTCCATGCACATTCTGCTATCCAATAAATTACATTGTTCCTGGTGTTGCAAAACTAGTCATTATTAAAGTGAATTGGCTGCATTTGTGTTCATAATTTGTGAGATTTTAGTTAATCACCTGCAAAAAGTGGCACATTTTCTGAATTGTGCTTGTGCTAATGTGTGCTGCTTTAGTAAATCTGGCCCTAAATGTTGCTGTTGTTTTAATAAATTGAATAGAAAGATAAATTTTGGCCAAATAGTTGAGGTTTGGAATGATGTCGTCTTTTCATTTTTCGTTTCTGATTGAGTCTTGAAGGATTTGAGCCCCATATCGGTGCTGTGATGTAATGAATTCTGCCTGAATGTGACAGTCTCACCAGTTAAGTGTTGAAAGTTGAAACAAAAAGTAAGTAAACACTTGCACAGCAGAAGATGAGCTATGTCCGCCTCAGGCAGCGTGTGTAGGTGTTATGGTGTAACGTAGTCGGCGTGCCAGACTGTTGCTTTATGCATGCACGCCTCCATGTGCTTGTGTATTTGTGCGTGATTTCCCTGAATGACCTGTTTTCCAAGCAGCACAAGTCCCTAAAGAACAGAACATGTGGGCGGTCCGTCTTTCTCTTTCAGCCCGTGGAAATCGCTTCATGCAATCGCCCCAATCACAGTCCTGTAGGGGCCTCTGCTTCTGAGAAACTCCTGAACTTGGATACCGGAGTGAACCTCATGAATAAGGAGAGAAATCACCACATTTATCATTTCACTCTGTTTTGACATGGGTCTTTTGATAATGCAGCATGTTTTAGAACCATTAGAAGACCTCACACTTGAGATAAAAGTACAGAGAACAGATATTGACCTGAAGAGACTGATGCTTTTCTGGAAATAGAGGGGCTTTGCTTTGCTGCTATTCACAAAATTGGAATTGACTTCATCAGTAGGTTGATTTTTTTTTTCTTCTTTTTTTTTTCTCCAAATGATGATAAATAACTAAAATGGATAATGAAGACAATTAATTAGTCTGTCTATTCATCTTTATCCATGAACATTGCTTCAGATAGCAGCCAATCCCTAATAATCAGCTTTTCCACTGGCTTTATTGACGTATAATAGCTCAAATACCTACCTATTATATACCACCCTCTTGTTATGGATTCTTTTATACTAGGGCTGCGCAATTAATCAAATTTTAATCACGATTGATTTTGGCTCCAGACTATCTTGAAATTCATATAATTGAGGAAAAATGAATTATTTTGTGTTTACTTTCTGAGATTCACAGCCTGGCGAGTTGTCCAGGGTGTATCCCGCCTTCGCCCTATGTGGCTGGGATAGGCTCCATGCGACCCTCGTGACCCTAGTGAGGATGAAGCGGGTTCAGATAATGAGATAATGAGAGTTTAACTGAATATTTAAATAAGCAGGTGTTTACTAAAGCCATTCAAATTCATCAAGATTCAGCTCACCCCATGTATCCTGAATATGTGTTTCTGCCATCTGGTCTACGCCTCAAAACTCCCATTGCTCTCAAACAAAGGTACAAAAACTCTCTCATCCCCTATTCTATCCAACGACTGAATGCACAGTAAAATATAGACTAGCTTTGTCTATTAAATGCCACCCCTCCCTCAGTACCCATTTTTACATGGATCTCTTATTTATTTATTGAGCATTTTTATCCTGTTTGTAATGTGCTGTGTATATTGTGGTGTGGTATGTGTCCATATTTGTGTAATTTGTGCTGCGTCCATAGTGGTGTGGTATTTTATATGGTCCTGTCTGCAATCAAATTGCCCATTTGGGACAAAGTAATGAACTGAACTGTGTATTTAGAACTATTTCATTGGCCATTTTAAAAAGGATCAGCCAAATACCAAATAAGTGGACTGAAACCACCTACTGTACAGGAGGTGTGCTTTTTTGTGCTTGGCTAGCTACTGTAGCATTGTCATACATTGGTGTCCATTATATTCTTGCTGCTAACATGTAGTGGTTTAGGGCACACAGAGCACATCTGATTAAAAGAAGCCTTTGCCAATGCAGAATGACAAATAAAACATTGACAAACTATCACCAAATGAGCTGTTCCTGGGAGTTAAGATCTTTTTCATAAATTTATGTCTGTAAAATTGGTCCACTGGCAAAAAGTGCAATGAGAATGTGATCTGAACCAAACACACGGAGTAAAGGATTTTCCAGATGTGAACAAACCCTAAAATAACTCAACCAAGGCCCACTCATATTGTAAATCCAACACCTTATTAATACTCTAGTAAAAGCAAAGACAGCACAATATACCTGAATTCATCCGTGGCCAATGCCCTATCTGACTGCCAACGTCCATACATGTCTGTGCATTATGTTTTGTGTAATCCTGCTGACTCACAGACAAACAAATAATTGGTAATGAAGTGCTACTAATACTCATCTAAACTAGTGCCAGCTCATTGTGCCTTACAAAGTACCTGTATTTTATTCTTTATCACTTTTAGGAGGATGCCGATAACATCATCTATAAGAACGATATCACATCTGCCGACCCAAATGAAATTATTTCCAGAAAACATGATGTGGACATTGCCATCTACTGTGCCTATCCCAAACGAACCAACCTGACTCTGGGATTCAGACACAAAAACCCATACGCCTTCTCAGAGAAAGGCTTTGGTGCTTTCACATTTCAGTTTGAGTTCTTTGAGTCTCAGAGGTTCAGAACACAAGTGGATGCCAGCTCGTACCCGGTGGAGGTTTACCTCAAACAAATGATCTTCATGCAGATCGAAGCAACAACCTCCATCCCCAACACAGAGCTGTTCGTGGAGACCTGCAGGGCTACTCCCAATGACAACCCAAATTCCCGCATCAAGTACACCATCATTGAAAATGGGTGGGTCCATCATTTCTACAAATCATATAATTAAATCATGTAATTATTTGCTATCGGGAATAAGCTGATTTAAAGTTTGACATAATTATACTTGCATTACCACAGGTGTGTGAAGGATAAAACAGTGCAAATTTACCCCAGCTCCAGGACTCAGTTCAGATTTGGAATGGAGTCTTTTGAATTCATTGGTGCTCATGACGAGGTAAAGCATAAAACAATATCTTGACATTAAATGTATATAATTACGTTTAATTAGCACAATGAGCTTCATGTGTATATGTGAAGTGTGTGTTCTGATGGAAGAAAACTGCTGAGGTCATCTATGATTTAGTAAATTTAACATGTGATGCAAGAAAATGACTTAAATCATAAAATTACTTGATGGTAGTGTAAGTAAATAACGAACCCTCTAATGCATTTACATTTCACATCACAGTAGTAACATTGGTTTTATTTAAATATTTTCTGTTTCCAGCAGATAAAGTAAATCATTTATCACAGTGTTTAAAAAGGTTAAAACTGCACATTGTTCGATGCATACAGAATTCTAACTAAACTTCCACTCTCTTTCTTCTCTGTGCAGGTGTACATCACATGTTCAGTCCTCCTGTGTGAGACAGGTGTTCCTGGAACCAGGTGTTCTCGTGGATGCGTCCAGTCAGGAAACCAACGTAGCAGAAGAGCAGCTGCATCTGAAAGTAGCCATCACTCCATTTCCCAGGGACCTTTGCACCTGGTTAAAACACCTGACAGCAAAGGTGAGTGTGCATATGCTGTTTGTTTAACATACACATGGTTGGTTTAAAAATAGGAGTCAGTAATAAATAATTTGGATCTGTTTTGTTTTCTGAAAGTCAGTGATATTTCTCACTCATTGCCTTTTTCCTTATATTCTTATATTTTTGTCTTTGCTTCAGTGGACGGCCCAAACCTCAATCTCATCTTGAACGCGGTCTTCATTGTTGGCTGCCTCGTGGCAGTTTCAGTGATCATCTACCGATCTAAGAGGTCCAAGGCTAAATATCAACGTCTGCCAACTTCAGATGTAGAGTGAGAAGATCATCATCCATTCAGTTCATCCAGGAGTCAAAAAACATGTTAATCTTTGCATCTTAATGTGTTGATTTATGGGTACGATATATTCTGGAGCATGTGGGTCTGTGTTTTATTTTTTTCTTTTCCTGCCAATTTCAGCTGTAGAGTGAAAAAATGAAAGGCATCTTTAATTACCCTAACCAGCCTGTTATAAGAGCATATTGCTGGTTATAAAAGCATATTGCTGGTGCTTTTTTTTACACATGTGTATGTAATCTTGTCCAATAATTACCATTTAAAAAGTTAAGCAATGATTTAGCAATTTCCCTGGCCAACTGAATGAACGCCAGATCATATCACGGCCCCCATAAGCTTGTACTGTAGGCACTAGGCATGATGGGTAATCACTTCATCCACTTCACTTCTCACCCTGGTGTGTATATTCATTTCTGACTTCGCCCACTGCAGTCACTTTTACACTTTTTCACATCCTGGAAAAAAGGTAAGATGGTGATCCGACCTTTTTGCCGCCATTGACTGTTTCCTACAGAAGCCAAAGGAGGTGAGACAGGTTGGACTTTTACACAGTGGACCTATGTTCTGGAAGCCATAAGGAAGTGATGGAGCTCTGCATGTAGTGTGACGTATAACTTGCATGTCAGAAATACCCCAAGTATAGCAGTGTAGCTTCTTTCACTGTAACACAAATGTTCATATGAATCAAATCCTCTTCCAATTCACAGATACAGGCATCTCTCCAATTCAACATATTGTCGCTTAGATGTTTGTTTACTGTACATGGCCCATGCTCATATCTAACCCTATCCCCCTGAGGCAGCATGTAATATGTCAAATATGTAAAATATTACACCGTGGTTGTGGAATGAGAAGTGTGCCTTTTATGTCATGTTCCAGAATCATGATTCCAGCTTTATCAGGGCTTTGGTGTTACAGAGACAGAGGTGAGACCATAAGATCTACCATTTCATTTATACAGTACAGATGTCATTTTGGAATAAAGTTTAAATATTCCCCGGACAGAAGTGCTGTATAAAAGGGGCTTGAATTTCTCAGTTTGTTTTTCTTGATGTCCTGCTAAAAACTATCAGTGTGACAAGATGATTCGTTTTGGGTGTTGAGAAGGACCAATAAAGGCTCCAGTTTAAAAAAACTGGAATTGTCTGATTTAATGGTTCAGGCTTTACAGGGTTAATGTTTTTAAATTACTTTTATGTACTTAACGTTTGTTTAAGAATCCAGTAACCCAAAAAACTGTAATATTGAAGACAAATACTGAAAATTATGGCTGTCAAAGGTGCTTCTGCAAGCTATTAAACAATGGGATGTACTTTGGCTTCTTTATTTTTGGTTATTTTTAAAAATGAAATAAATAATAACATGTTGGAGTGTCTGGTCTGTTTCTGTGATGTCCTGATACATGAAAGCATAAAATTCAAAGATGGTGTAATTTGGATTTCTCGTGATTATATGGGCAGGGGGCTGTTATGTGCAAATCAACAAATTTCTGCTTAGACAGTGTCAAAAGAAGATGGAAGAGACTAGAAGGAAATGTAAAGAAAAGAAAATGCAACTGACGTGAGCAACAAAGGGTCACCAGTGCATGTGTGCAGAAGTGAAAGGATTCTGTGTCATGCTCTTTCTTGCTGCACCTGTTGTTTTTGCTTTCATTTCTGTCTGGTAGATTCAGGAGTGGCACCTACAGATACTAGAGATATACAACAAGACCGAAACAATGTAACTTGAACATCACCGGTGCAAAATACGGAATTCTTAACTGTTATTGCAAAAAAAAAGTTTGATATGAAAATGAGCCAATGGCAAATTGTTATAGGCATTATTACTGTCAGAATACACATGTGCTGGTCAACTCCAGTCATTAACTCTGGTATAATGGATGGAACCGATTTCCTAAATTAGAACTGGTTTTATGTTAAAAGGTAACAGACCTAAGAAAGTTCTATGGTCTATGAAAATCCCACAGAAACCCACTTTTTCAATGGAGTGGGAATTTGAATAAATGAAACAGTAGCCAACCAATACAATGCCTTTGTATTGGCTGTAAATTCAGGTATATGTTGGTAAGTTTAAAAAAAACAATTCCCTTTAACAATAAGTTTAATTCAAATTTAAATGTAGAAGGTAAAAATAGGATAAAGATGAAAATATATTTACCTTTGTACAGGAGCAATAAGGTGAAATTAAAAATTAAAAATTGGATTTTTCTTCCCAATAGTGAGGTACTCTATTGTTGGGCAGTGGCAGATCCAGAAAAAATTAAAGTGCTTATTACTATAGCCAAAATATTTTAAGCTCGAAAACTTATCAGTCTTGGTTATCACATGTTGTTTGATTGCATCTATGCAATCTATGTCTGTGTTTTCCAGATACGTGCTCAGGTCAAGTCTGTAATTAGTTTTGGATTATGCAATTGCTGATACAAAACATGGCTCTGTGATTGGGATGGTCTTTACCGGTTGAAGTCAAACCACAGGTAAAATTCAATGAGTCAGTGATTAGCTATGTGACACCCATCAAAACAAATGACTGAAACAGACTAGTACAACTAGTTCTCCTTCATACTGTATTTTCTGGGAAGTGAGGTCATTGTGAAAAAAAAAAACCCCACAGAGCATCATTGTTCCTTGTAGCAGAGTATTTAAGTTCCACTGCATCTGTCCACATCTGAGCACTGCTCTGGAGAGAAGATGGCCTCTCTCATGGTGATGCTGCACCTTCTGCTTATGATTTCATCTGCGTCTGCGTGGTCTTACAGGTCTGTTAACTACAGATATTTTGGAAGTTCACTTACATTCGACTCCAAACAGAACACAGATGGGACTTATGAGGTATGTCTTATTTTCCTGATAGTCTTTCTTTTCAAAGGTGTTGGTAACTACATTTATTGAAAAAAATGTTGTTAAAATAATTTCTCTTCAATTTCTATCTTTTGCTATTTGTCTGAATAACCCTCCATAAACTTCCCTTGCAGGTGCAACTCAACAATCAGCAAACTCACTACAGGTGCTATTATGGTGGCTATACTCGCCTTTCAGGTGACTATGGGTCACAGACCCGGTCTTCTGCTACACGAATAGCACAAAATTCGTATGGTCTCAATTGGTGTGAGTACGAGGTAGAAACGAGGAGAAGGCTCTCCACCAACCGACCATTTGATATCAGGTACATTTTGTGATGAAAGAAAGAACATATGAATGTATGATGTGAAAAGTGTTGTGGTTTTGCTAATACGCAGTTCCAACAGGTCAACTGTTTTATGTAATGGCTGAAACCGATGATCAGAGAAATGATTAATAATTGAGATGCATATTTTAACACATTTAACCAATATTATGAATGTCCAAATGTATTTATGTATTTTAATCATTACACTTTACTTCCAACAGATACCCCACTTACCGCTATTATTACTATGGCTATGGATACTGGATGAACAACATCAGAAGCAATATGGCTGACTGGAGAGTGACAGCCCATGTGGACCTGGGAACCAGATCAGATACTGGCGAATCTAACAAATCTCCCAAATTCTCAATGTTGCCCATTGTCAGGTGATCATCTATTTTTTTATTATGATTTAGAGATGTAATTTATATGTTGCCTATAATACATTATTAAAATACTGTTAAAGTTTATTACATTAACATTGGTCTGTAAAAATGTACAGGGTAACCCGGAACTGTCCAAGGTCCTTCAACCTGACGGTGTATGATCCAGATGGTGATCATGTCAGGTGCAGAGTACCAACAAACAGAAACACATATGAATGTGGACTGTGTGGTCTGCCTAGCGGTCTGTCTTTGGATCAGGTAAGACAAGTCTATCACTGTTTATGGGTGAACACATTTTATTTACTCAGTTTAGTCTGTGGTTTACTATCCCAGACATCTTTCTGTGAATACATGAAAACAGACTTTCCTCTCAAATTTATTCATCCTAGGACAGGGAAATTGGTGCCATTGGCCAAAGATATAATTTGCATAATTACAATAGACAATTATCATTACCACAGTGTTCACCTAAATTAACACTGTGTTACATGTCCTGGTCAAAAACTTTTTTTTGTTTGTATGTTTGTTTTTGCCAATCAATCCAAGTCCTTTGATTTTGAGTTATTTCTATACTGAAAAAAATTATACTTTGGAATGACTTAAACAAATTGCTGTAATTTGTTACAGCTAAATGTATTAATATTTCACATATTAAATTAATGATTTAGTTGAAAGAACAATTTTCAAATCAATGTAAATCAAAAACATCTATTTTGCCAAAGGGGAAGAAATATATATTTTCACTCAACCTAAAAAGATCATTTGTTATAAAGACCACACACATTTTGTTTTACTTGGATACAACTCATTTTTCTCAGTTTGTATAAACATTGTTTGAAGCGTTACATTCAAGTACATTGTTTAATTTAGAATAAAGCAATTCAATTTCTGCAATTTTGTTACAGTCAATTTACTGTAATGCAAGTTAACTTTATTTATTTATATACAGACAC